>VZRI01005222.1:36454-141731 GCA_013397515.1 Upupa epops | reverse complement strand
GTGTACACTCTCTTGTCCCAGAGCTCTCATCTAAGGCCAAAACCCAATGCATTAGCTGTCTCCCATTTCTCTCAGAGTGCATAAAGGCATTATGAAACAGTTTCTGGGTTGTATTTTTGATTCTTTTACTTATTTGGGGATTTTTCCTTTTCTTCTCTTCTTGGTGGCGGGTTTAATGATATTTTTTTTCTTTTTAGCAAAGTTGCTTCATTGCCTGTTGAACTGTTGGAGAGAGCTGTTTGCTGTGCTTGAATCGCAAGCACCAACCCAAACCAATTTAGACCCTAGCTCTAAACCAGTACAGGTAATTTGAAACTATTTATGACTAATGTGAAATTGTTTTTTTTCTCAATTCAGAATTTTTGAAAGCCTCAAGAAATTTTTTTGTTTGGTTGGCACTGTGGGATTATTTTTTGGTTGTTATTTTATTTTTGTTGTTGTAGGGTTTTTTTTAGAAATAAGAATGATTTAATTATCCAGGTTCTCTAAATATGAAGTGAGCTTAATGTTATTCAGACAGTACTGCATAGCAGAAATCTCATATACTCACATATCAGCAAACTTGATTAAACTGTAAATTACCATACATTTAAATATCCCAGTGGAAAGATATAGTGAAAGAAATGCACCCCAACCAGCTGCTTCTTATGGAATATTGAGCAGTCAACATTACAATGCCCAAACAACATCCAGGCACTACGTAAAGTATTTGAAAGCATGGTTGTTGATTTGTTGACAGAATGTGATTAAAACACAAACCATGCACTGTACTCCAAAGTTTGTTTTCTGTTCCTGTGAGATTTTATTTTTCATTAACCATCTGAAGACAAAAGAACCAGAGGTCAGAGCCTAACAGTGGGATTAATCTGCTTTTGAGCCATTCAGAGCTCATATTTTGTTTATCCCATTTCAACAAACAACAAGACACCTTAAAAATGCATTTCCTTCCATCCCTTCATTGTTAAAATAGATACACTGAATAAAGTGCCCTCTGGAGCTAATAACTGCAGAGGCTACCCTTGCACTGACTTCCTTTTACCAGCATGACAACCCAAGTTCCTTTGCACAGTGAAGAAGTAGGGGACTCCCAGACAGAGATGAAATTGCTGAGATCAAAAGTTGCCTTGACGTAGAAACTGCAGAATCGATCAGACTGTTCTAGAACTAGAAAAATCCATGTACAGTGCTTAATATAATGATCAAGATGCACAATGATGTTGCCAGCTCTCAGTGATGCCTTTATGTCATTAGGATACACATCTTTCTCTACATTATGAATCTCTTTAGGCATCTTGTAAATGCAGTGGAGAAATTGCACTTCATGAAGCCAGCAATCTGTTCATGGAGCTGCCTCAACCACCAAGCTCATTTGGTCTGTAACCATTAATAAGAGCCTGGTTTCACAGCTACGTACTTTGAGTACTCACCTCAGACCTGAATGAATCCAATTCAGGTTCTAGTAGTCTAAGCTGAAATAGATGATATATTGTTCTGACTCAGAACTCCACCGAGTTTCTGAACCTGCATTTCGAACACCTGAGGCACAACGCACAGCTCTGAATGGAATAATTACTATGAGATTTACATTTCTAGTCTATATTAGTTATGCATTTTTTATTACAATCTTAATGCATAGAGTGTGAGTACATGATTGGAGCTCCTGGATACATTAAACCGATCCAAGAAACAGCTTAAAGGAGTTGTATGTCCTTACTTGTGTATAGGATAAGTTACATACCTCCTGGCAAACATCATGGAGCAAGATAGCCCAGTAATATACATCCCTTGGTAGGCAAGAGTCAGAAGAAAAGTTGGAGGAGAGGGACAGATAATGTATTGCTGGGAATACAAGGAAGGAAAGAACATAAAACTGGAACAAAGCCTACAAAAGCAGCTGTTCTGACAATGGCTGCACTTCTATTCTAAGACGACTGTCAAGGCACTGAGATAAAGTTTCCAAAGGTCAAACCTCCAAAGGTGGACAAAAAAAGATTACTAGCACACCTTCTTTTTTTTTCTTTATAAATGTCTTTGGCTATTATGTTTTCCGTAGAATATGAAGCATTAGACTTCTCAGTGAAACATTTTCCACTGTAGTAGAAAATACATTCATATATATGAAAGCCCGTTAGTATTATTCACAAGCATGCTTAATGTGTCCACAGAAAAGTAGATTCAAAGCAGTCTAGGCTGTAAAATATTCTTCCCACATACTATGCAACGTAGGAAACAGTTTAAGTCCAGCAACCAGAGATTGGCATATTCGTATTCTTGCATTACAAGGTGTAACTTCTTTAAAGAATTCAGTGATAGTTTTTTTTCTAACATTTTGCTGAATTAGGACTGAAGACCATAGAATCACAGAGTAGTCTGAGACAGAAGGAACCGTTAGAGGTCACCTACCTCAACCCCTCTGCCATGGGTAGTGACATCTTTCACAGGAACAGATTGATAGTACTCGTTCCATTAGGAACCCTCGAGGGACACCACTTTTTACTGGTGGTACACTTTAGGTCTCAACTTGGACTGTAGCATGACTATGACTCGATACCTTCTTATAATAGCCAGCTAATCTATTGTATTTTTATCTTTTTTAATTGGATAAAAGATGTAACAATTATTTATTTGTTTGATGCTGCTCAAACCTCTTTTCCTAACAGAATCATTCATTTCTAGAGATACATGCATTGACTATTATCAGAATAGTGTTTTCTTAAGAAATGCCATACCAAGATGCTTTACCATTTGCAGAACATTTATTAAATCAATCACTGGATTTTTCAATTCACTGACAAAATCACAAACAGCATAGAATAGACAACTTACTGGTTTCCAAGATCAGTAGCCAGTTAACTCAATTTGTCAATTCCTCATACTTAGCAGAAAGTCTTGAAGACAGTCACAAGAAAGAGGAGGAAAAACTTTGGACTTGAACTCCTGTCTTCTCTGTGGTGCCAAAACCTCTTCAAGAAAATCCTTTCCAAAGGTAGATGGTTATGAAGCAGGTTGAATTTCAAAAGGCAAGACAACAGTCAGAGATTTGAAATCTTGCCTCTGCATAAAGGCACAATAAACACTGCATCTCTTATAATGAGATTGTTCTCATCCTGTTGACCATATGTATCTATAACAGTCTACAGTGGTGGGACCACAGAAGAAAAAGGGATGTATAGGTCATAATCTAAACTGTGTGCAAGCTGGGGTTGATAATGTCAGCACCTCTGCAAAGAAATAGCATGCTTTCTCTGACTCACAGAGTTGGCTCTCTGGTGTTGCCTCAGTCAGTTGAAAGCTTGCAGACTGCCATCTCCTAAGACAAGACTCCTTACCCAGTTGGAGACAATGGTATCCGGAACAATAACATATACCTCAATGACACAAAGTGCATTACTGTTGAGTTTTAACACTTTTAATGAGTTACACAGGCAACAAACTAGTAAATCTTTAGTCATACAGGATTTCAGAGATGACAAAGACATGTCTACAGGATGATTACGTGCTTCCTAAAATATTTGAAGGTAGATGACTTACTTCTCAGGGGTGCCAGTGCTTGAGACAAGAAACTATATTTAACACTGTGAAAGAGTAAATCACTTTCCCCTTAATTGTTTTGTTAACAATAGCTGAAGCAAGTATGTATCTAAAACTCTGTTTCGGTACAGAAACCGTATGCAACAAAACTAAAGCAAACACATGGAATGAGAAAAATGAGAACAAAGGCCTCTTCAATCCAAATGATTACTCTTTGATGTTCTGACTAATAAAAGTCTTGTAATATGAAATTACAGATAATAATAGGGAGTGGCATCATCCTGCAGTTCTGTGTTTGCAGTCTGATCAGCAGATAGTGGCAATAGAATTGTCAACTACACAGAAAAGAGAACAAAATTTCACCAACTACGAATTTACAACTCCAGTAGACTTCATTACATGTTCAGGTGCTTTTTTTCATTCATCAATAAGTGGAATTGCAATATTTCTGAAACATACCTTACAAGATTTTAGAAGTCTGCTGAATATTTAATTTTCAATCATCTGAAATAGTAAGGTTACAAAAGAATATCTTGAAACTGAAAAACGTAGTTTTACAAGAACTGTTAATTTTGGGGAATGACCAATCTTTTTTTCCAGTTTTGTGTTTTCAAGAGGACACACTCAGCAGCTGGCTTTGCAGTTTTTATTTTCTGGGGTTCTATAAGACCTTGTTTGCTGAATAATGCTGCCAGTTACTGGTCATATTATCTGAAGAGCAATATTTTATCACTGACTGACAGAACAAGTTTTTGTTAAAAATTGCTGGCTGCAGACATCTTAACTGCTATTTTGGAAGCAGCTATAGGAAGTCAGGTTTGAAATGAACTAATTTCAAAGCTGTCTAGGACTGAGCAAGGTTGTCTAGTTGTGGTACCAGGGAAGACCTGTTATCGTAGTATTCAGGCCTGAATGCAACCCAAATACACTTTAATTTAGTTAGGTATAAGCCCTCTTACCACTACAAACAGAGAGGAATCTAGGTGCTTGTCTTTGAATAGACAATTTCAGGAACTTCTAGAAAAATGAAACTAGCTGAGATTAATCTTACGGTAGGTACAGAAATCTTAAAAGTCATAACTTTGGCTTGGTTTCATAGTATCAGACTTCTAAATAATCTTTGTTAAATCCAATTCTATGGCTTGGTCCTCCATTAAGTAATGTGTCGGTGAGCTCAGCAGTTTAATTACTCCACCCTCAAGAATTCCCATTCATTTCATTGGCTTCATACTGATTTCTTCTAATATTCTTTATACATATCCTTGTGCTTTTTTAGAAGAAAAGAATAAGCAAGGACTTTGTAATTCACGTTCTCTCTGATGTTTGTTACCCTGTATGGTTGTGTAATATCCTGTCTTTGTCACCTCAAAGCTAAGCAGTCTTGCCATGCCTTCAAGATCTTCATCAAGCTTCTTTGGCTCCCTTCCATTTCTTCTATATATATTTTTATGGTGAAGATAATGAAGAATAAACAATGTTACATAAGGTCAAGGCAGAAAAATATGTGATATTATTATAGTTTCAAGTTTGTTTTCCAAACCTTCTTTAAATGCCTTTGTTTTTTTGTTCAATTGCAGCTATGAATTGAATTATCAGTAAAGACTTCAAGGATATTTTCCTGTAATGATTTAAGGTACACTATAACTAGATCCAGTGTTGTGTTTAAAGTTTATTACCTTCTTCTCCATTGTTAAATTGTCATATGCTGTTATGCACACTTGCCTTAAGGTTATCTAAAACTTATATTTTTGCTAAACTAGACATTAATAGAGTTAATATAAGTATATAAAATCATACAATCTGCAGAAAAGAACCACTAGAAGTCAGCTATCTACATTAAACAGTATCAACTAGATCTAAATCATCACTGATAACTATTTTTCCTAATGTTCTTCAAAGCTTCAGTTAAGAATGCTGCAGCGTTCTGTGCACAACCTTTTTAGCATTTAAAATGTTAATAACTAAGACACAAGATGAAGTTTGCTGGTACTTGTTTCAACATAGTAAATACTACCACTACAAGGGCTTGTAGTAGTAGGACCAGGAGTAATGGTTTCAAGCTGGAAGAGGGGAGGTTTAGACTGGAAGTCAGAAGGAAGCTTTTCATGAGGGTGATGAGACACTGGAAACCATTTCCTAGGAAGATTGTGGATGTCCCCTCCTTGAAGGTGTTCAACACCAGATTGGATGGGGCCTTGAGCAACCTGGTCTAGTGGGGGGTGTCTCTACTCACTGCAGGGGGGTTGGAACTAGATGATCTTTAAGTCCCTTCCTGGTGCCCAAACACAGACAAGAAACAGAAACTTGGAACAAGGAACTTGGAACAGGAGCAGAAAAATCCACATCCACACAACCAGAAAGAGGCTACACATCCATATTGGATTCTGGTGAGTGATGGGCTCTTCTCTTTCAAGCAGACAAGAGAAGCACGTGGAAGAATTAGTTTACTTGTTCAAACAAACAGGACACAATGTTCCCTGCAGTAAAGTTAATCGGCTGGTTTGAGAAATTGGAGAACAGTGTCCTTGGTACCCAGAGGAAGGGTCATTGTAACTTAGTAAATGGGAAGATTTAGGACAGGTATTGTATTCTGAACAGAGGGCCCCAGTGAAGACATTACATTTATGGCATTTGTGTCAGCACGCAATAGAAAAATTTGGGCACGGCAGTACCACCCCTTCAGTGTTTCTCACTGATGCACTGCAGACATGCAGTGCATCAGTCTGGGAGGTCTGGGGCCCCAACGCAGATGGCCCCAGACCTCCCAAAAGCTGTCCTAGTTGTCAGAAAGGTTTTCATTGAGCTAGCCAGTATCGCTCAGGAAACCGCTGTAAGGGCAGGCCCTTGGTCCAAGTCCAAACAAGGGCATGTCTAATCCAAGCTTCTCCAGCTTCGGACCGGACACCTCTCAACTCGCAGCCACAGGAGATGGCGCTGGGCTCAAATGATTGATAACACAGGATGTTGACTTTCAATTCCCCAGAGAAGTACACATAACCCCCATGCAGACCAGGGAGCCCCCTCCCACCAGTTATGTGGGGCTTGTTCACCCTAAAACCTCAGCTAGTAATAGAGGACTCTTTGAAGTTCCTGGAGTAACCAATCAGTATTATGAAGGCATTATACAGTTACAGGTTTGGACTAACCTTCCCCACAAATTATGGGTCAGAACATCCTTGGCGTAATTAATACTGGTATCTTGTTATGTGCCATAGGCCATAGCTGCCAAGACAGGAGTGGACGTTTTTGGATCCACTATTATTAATTGCATTGAGAAACCATCGGATCAGAGAGGCCCTTTTGTACATTAATTGTAGAGGATTTCGTCTTCACAGATTTAGTGGACACTGGGGCAGATGTCTCTATGACAAGACAGGTTGAGTGGCTGCCTCATTGGGGAGCAGAACCAATTCAGCATTTGTAGGGAATCAGTGGCCTCACAGCCAAGAGGAGCCGTAAATTGCTGAGAGTAATCTCTCTTCATTCTAACACACAGGTTGCTATGGTTAGTCCCTTTTTACTGCATTCACATATTAACATTTGGGGACGTGACTTGTTGGAACAAATAAGAGCTGTTGTCATCTTGGATATTTAGGATGCTTTCCAGGCTTTCTGCACTCCCTATATGGTGGCTTACAATGGACCCTGTATGGGTTGGTCATTGGCCACTGCTTGGACTGAAATTGGAGGCTTTACATGTATTGGTTCAGAAACAATTGCAAGCAGGGCATATTGAATTCTCTACAAGCTCCTGAAATACCCCTGTGTTCATAATAGGAATCGGGGAAATGGAGATTTTTACATGATCTGAGAGAGGTTACCAAACATATCCCAATGAGGGCCCTGCAGTGTGGAATACCAAACCCAAATTTGATACCTCATGATTATCAAGATCTAGTTGTTGATCTACAGGATTGTTTCTTTACCATAAACCCCTCATGACCAAGACAGGGGAAAGTTTGCCTTTACAGTACCTGCGTTGAACCATCAGGCACCAACTGAAAGGTATCAGTGGATTGTGCTTCCACAGGGAGTGTTAAATTCCCCAACCTTGTGTCAAATTTTTGTTGCTTGAGCACTTGCTCCATTAAGGCAATGATATCCAGACTTGTTAGTATATCATCATAGGGATTTTAGTCACAGGACTTTTACTCACCCACCAGCACATGCAAACTTTGCAGGAAATATTAGCCACAAAAGGTTTGTTCACTGCCCCCAAGAAGGTTCATAAAGAAGCACCGTATACATACTTGGGTCACAAAACGCTCACCCATTATGTTGTACCTATGATTCCTCAATTGCATATTAAATCAAATTATACCTTGGTAGATTTTCAGCAGCTTTTGGGAACCATGTACCCACCTTCGCAATAATTCCACTGTTTCAATTACTTCGAGATAAGAATTGCCCACAGGATACTGTGTGACCCTGTCAGAATAACACAAAAAGGTATTAGCTAATGTGTTTGAGCTTTTTCAGACACAATTTGTAGATAGAATCCATTCTAATTTTTCAGGCCTGTCTCTTGCAATCTTACCTACACCGCATTCTCCGACTGGGGTACTGCATGCACCAAAAAGATAAGCAGGTTTATGTGGTAGAATAGTTGTATTTATCTGCTACCTCTTGCCCCCAGCACAGGAATATTTAGCCAGGCCCAGTCAGACGTCATTATCAAGACTTGACAGAGAGCTTTACAACTCGGAGGTTATGATTTAGTATCTATCGCTTTTACAGCTCCTAAGGTAGAGCATCAGCATCTCATGACTTCCTCTGATTGCTTTGGCAAATTACGTAGATCTTTTGTTTAACTTCCCAAAGGATCCTAGGCTTACAGTAACTCCTTCTGCAACTCTGTGTACATCATTCCTAGCTGTGAGGTCTCCTCTTACAGATGCTGTTGCTGTTCTTACGGATGGTTCCCCTACAAGAGGGGCAATGACATACTACAGCCAACGAAAAGGTAATTGGGAAATACATTTTACAACTCCACAGGCTTCAGGCCAATGATCAGAGATAGCAGCTGTTATCTTAGCTTTTCAGCATTTTCAGGATTGTCTTTTAACCTTGTAGTGGATACAATCTACATTTATAATCTTATTTTTCAGCTTCCTACTGCTTTTCTTGCAATTCATATTGATCACAATTTAATGGCATTCTTTTTAATGCTTCAGAATCTCCTTTCCTCTAGGACATTTGGGGTTTTTTTGTTGCACGTATACAAAGTCATACGCTTTTACCTGGCCCCTTGAGTGAAGGAAATGCAAAAGCTGATGTGGCACTATGAAGCATGTATAGTCTGTTTTCTGATCCTTTTCAGAGTCATTCATTTTTTCACCAAATGGCTAAACAATTTTCAATTCCACTGAATCAGACACAAGCCATTGTCAGATCCTGTACTTATTGTTCTCTCTACACCCCAGAAACATCAATGGGAGTAAAGTCACGAGGTGAACTTCCCAATCAATAGTGGTAGATCATAGAATCATAGAATTACTAAGGATTTGAAGGGACTTTGAAAGATCATCTAGTCCAATCCCCTTGCCACAGCATGATCACCTAGACCAAGTGGCACACAAGAACACATCCAGGCAGGTCTTGAATGTCTCCACAGAAGGAGACTCCACAGCCCACTGGGCAGACAGTTCCAATGCTCCATTCCCTCACTGTGAAGAAGTTCCTTTTGATAATTATATGGAACCTCCTCTGTTCCAGCTTGCACCCATTGCCCTTTGTCCTATCACTAGATGACCTTGAGAAGAGCCTGGCTCCATCCTCCTGACACCTACCCCTCACATATTTATAGACATTAATGAAGTCACCCCTCAGCCTCCTCTTCTCCAAGCTCAAAAGACTCAGCTTCCTCAGACTTCCCTCACAAGGGAGGTGCTCTACTTCTTTCATCACCTTTGTTGCTCTTCGCTAGACACTCTCCAGCAGCTCTCTGTGTCCTTCTTGAACAGAGAAGCCCAGAACTGGACACAATACTCCAGATGCAGCCTCACTAGTGCAGAGTAAAGAGGGAGAAGGACCTCTCTCAATCTGCTAACCACCCCCCTTCTGATCCCACTCTGGAATGCTGTTGGCCCTCTTGGCCACAAGAGCACACTGCTGGATCATAGTCATCCTGATGTCCACTAGGACACCCATGTCCCTTTCTCTTACACTGCTCTCCAACAGGTCAGTCCCCAACCTATCCTGGTGCCTGGGGTTGTTCTTGCCCAGATGCAATACTGTACACTTGCCCTTGATGTACATAATTAAATTTCTCTATGCCCAGCTCTCTAGCCTGTCCAGGTCTCTCTGAATGGCAGCACAGTCTGCTGGGGTGTCGGCAACAGCACCCAGCTTTGTGTCATGTGATACTGTGATCAGCAAACTTGCTGACAGTGCACCCTAGTCCCTCATCCAAGTCATTAATGAATAGATCGAAGAGAACTGTTCCCAATACCAATCCTTGAGGGACTCCACTAGATATAGGCAGATGGATCTAACTCATTTTTCCCCATTTAAACCTTACTCAGTTTTGCATGTGAGTTTGGGCTTCTGCTCAATGCACTAAGACAGCAAATGCAGTGATATCCCATGTCTTTGCTGCAATGGCTGTTTTAGGCCACCCAAACACCCAAAGCACATTAAAACTGACACTGGTTCAGTTTATATATCGCAGAACTGTCTTAACTTTTGTTATACAATGGGATATTTGCCTGTCACATGGAATTACATAGAATTCTACAGGACAAGCCATTGTGGTAAGAGCACACCATACTGTAAAAATTATTTTAGAAAATCGATTAAAAGGGGTGAATTCACCACTGCCACACCAAAGGAATGTATAACATCAGTTGCACATTGTTTTCTTTACCCTTTATCATCTTACTCTTAATTCTAACAATATGTGTTCTATCCAGCAGCATTTTGCCACCTCTGCCACTCTACTTCCTCCACAGGTATGGTATTGACAACTGCCAGGTCCCGAGCAGAAGTGTCCCGCACCTCTAATAACCTGGGGCTACAACTTTGCTGCAGTGTTTACACTTGACATCACTCTTTGGGTTCCTGCCAAGCGTGTAAAGCCTGCTCATGGCTTGGCATCAGGAACTGACTAATCCGATACCAGACTTGAGCCTGCACTTGGCACAGTGTGTTGCAAGACAATCACAAAACCAAACAGTCCATGTAATAACATGGGGAGATGTGTTGACAATGATTAATAAAGCTCAGGTTGTCCTTCAGCAATGGGACTATGAAGAAACACTGGAAAACATGGTTGCTGCTGTTTTTGCTATAATTACTGCAAATTCTGTTGTCATATTAATGATGATTTTTCTGATTGCTCCAATAAGTGCATCAGGAATTGTTGACCCTCTGTTCTTGATATCTAGCAGCCCAAATGTCTGGGTTCACTATGCACAATATGGATTTCAAGTCCATGGACCTTACGTCACCTTGTATTATAAGCATCCAGTGACAGTAGCCCAGACAGCCTTCTTACCTTCCATCCTTACCCAGAACTGGTAATGACACAACTCCAAAAGATCCAAAACTCAGGTATTTTTTCAGACTCACCAACGACATTTAATGCCACTCATTAGCAATTATACTGCTTGTTCTGACTATTTCTGGTTATGAGGAAACTTTAACAGAGCTTGCAATGTGAACCATACCTTGGTAGGCTCAACAGTGAATGATATGTACAAGAATTTTCCCATTTTTTTCCCCAATTATACAAGTATAGTGGCAGCATTTGTTCTGGATGGCAAATTAAGGATTCAAACATGGTTATTTTTTAATGACATAGCTACCAATTATCATCCTGGAAACTCAGTTGAGAACTCAGTTGTACAGCTGAATAGCAAAACAACATGTAACAGCTGATAGGATGAGGAAGTGTGTTCAAATCATTGCCTTCAGGATTACATTTGTAAGGAAAAGGAAGGTTTTCTACATTTCTAAGAAGGTTAGAGAAAACAATTTGAAAATCATGTACAAACATGGGCTGATCACAATGGTAGTCTGATAGATACAGTGGGCTTGAAATACCCTTTAGCTGTTCAGGATTCTCAGCGTTTTTTCCAATTTGGGCTGATAAATACATATTTACTTGCAGTTATGTAAGAAAATTCCCAACAGCTCAATTATTAATCTATACTTTAACCTTTTTTTTTTTGTTTTTCATAATTACAGGAATAGATAAACATTCACAAAAAAAGTCACACAAGATGAGAAGCAAGATGGTTATTAGTTTTAAGCAGGTTGAAGATAGTAGCTAAAATGTTTTGTTATACATAGGGAGAAACTTTGAGCTTCAGAAAAGACAGGTTATATAGTGATGTTAATGTTTATAGTGGCTACATCACATCAGTGTACAGAACACTTGCTTTGCCTGTTCAATTAAAAGTACAAAAAGTGCAAAATAATTTCCCATTTTTATAGAAGAAATTTAATATTTAGTAGATTGTAATAAAAGTCAACAGCCCTGTATTTAATCGTATGCTGTTCTTTGGCAGAGAAGGGAGTTTTCACTAATGCCTAAGAAAGAAAATTAAATCTCCTTTCAGACTGCAAGAAACAAAATGTGTACACAAGAAAATAAGCCACACCATAAGGAGGAGGTGTATAAAACTGTGCGTTACTACAGGAAATAGTAATGTGTGTACAAGGCAGAAAGAGATCTCATTAGCATGTGCTCTGCAATGGGAATCACAGTAGAGAGACCATATGAAAAAAAAGGTGCTTTTACAAAACCAGGAATGAACTTCCATAAAACATGTCACAGCCTCTTTTGAACTTTTTGTTTAAGAGTGTGTGCATAGGAGAGTTATGAAAATTAACTCCTCTGCCCTGGCTGGCATAAAATCACAGTTAATGACACAGGTGACATGTGGTGCTAAGGGAGGTATGCAGTAGGTGGATGAGGAAGTCTATATACCCAGAGCACCTCAGCCAATGGGAAAAGGGGAGGAGAGTAAAATGCAGCCAGGAAGTTAGGATAAAATGAGGCTGCACTCTCCAGGATTCTGAGAGATCCCGGGAATTTTTTTCCAGTGGACTCTCCCTTAATTTGAATTAAGTAATTTTTTTAGGACTCCTCTGGCTCCCTCATGAACACTGACCTCTAGCAGCATGATTTTCCTCACAGAAAGAAAAAACTTAAGCATTCCATTCATTGCTGTTGTTCTTTTTGCTCACTGCAAAAAGGTGACTGGTACTGTAAAGTAAGTTCACAGTAAGGTAAGAAGTATATGAACAGAGGAAATAAGCAAATAGGGCTGATGCTTCCATTTATACTCAAGGAAGCATTCCCAAAACACACTCATGTCTCATGTTCTCTTTAGTGCTAACACACAATGGGGTCAGGCATCCTGATTTAAGTACGTTTATGAGGGTATTATACTTATTTTCAGTACTCTTTATGAGAGAATCCAGTCCAACCTAAGCCATTCTATGATTTACAGTACAGATTGTAAGCTCAGCATGTTCCCAGTTTCCTCAGATAAAAATCAAACCAAGGCCTTGGTTTCTTCCACATCATTCATAAACTATCTAATCAGGCAGAAAGTTTATCTTAAGAATGTGGAGCTTTTGCCATATCTCTGGCAGAAGGGGCTAGGAGATGCTGAAGCAACAGATAGTTGTTAGTACAGTTTTGAAGGAAGAAATGAGCAAATGCTATGCACTCTTCTCTGCTGGCATAGCCTGGTAAGGTTTCCCTGAACTGTAAGCTCCTATCAATAATGTTTACACTGATTATTATTTCCCTCCACATTAAAAGCCTAACTAAGTGTTCCACTAGAGACGGGGACACCTGTGTAAAAACTGTATACATGGAAGAGATGAACAAAACCCTTCTGCTGATAGAGACAGCAGCACAGAATCACAACTTCCGCATGACATAAAATACACATCAGCCTGGGGTCATGATAATCTCAGGTTTAGGTGTCACTTTTTATGCCCCCTGAAAATCCACTTTGGCAAAGTCAAAAACAGTTCCCAAAGCATCCTATAACTAAGATTTTACAAAAATTTTATGCTTATAGCAGATATGGCCAACTGATAGTTCAAAGATGCATTCATCCAACAAGAAAATACTTGAAATTAAGGGTAATCATAAGATAAACCAAATTCATGGTACAGTTTGTGTGTCATAAAGCTGAGGATGAGATAGATCAGGTATGGAAGTCATGAGAGCTGACATCCCATAATACCATTGTGTTGATCTGGCCTCCAGGAATGTGATCAGAAAAAAAAAAATCAGACCCTCCAAATCCTTAACCTATCCTCCCCATTTTATATCCAGTAGTGTGTTATACTGCTAGATGAGGAAAATTTAATTTCAATCTTAACTCTCATTTAGAAAATTTCTTGTCTGCGGAACATAACAGAACGTGGAAGGAGTACTGGCATGCTATGGTACTGTTGTGGGGTTTGCAAAGTCATAGCTGGCAAAACATGAAGCTAATGAATTGATTAATGCTGTTATCAGAGTAGGCTTACCCTTAGAAAATTCAACAGATCAGGGCACTAATTTTATGTCTTCTCTGCTAAATGAGGTGTGCAAGCTTTCAAAAATTCCCTCTTCACAGAGAGTTTTGTATCAGCCAGAAACAGATGGGCTTGTAGAATACTTTAATCAAACACTTAAGCAGATGCTAAGAAAATTCATCAGCAGTGAACCAAAACATTGAATAAATTGTTACCTTTTGTTTAGTTTGTCTGTGGGGAGGTCTCTTAATCATCGCTTGGATGTTCCCTATACCTTTCCAAAAACACTCAGGAGGCAGACACTCAGAGTTGTGTTGTTTGCAAATTATCCATCACTGGCAGTGTCACATTTTCACCCAGGTAACATCCTTTATGATAATGCTGTTCAGATATGTAAATCAAAGTCCCTGATCCTGTGGACAGATCCACGCAACTGGAAGGATACATACAAGAATAACCACAATAGTAAGACTTAAAAAGAGACAATCTTCAAGCAGCACTGTGGCCAAAGTGTGATGAAGTTGAACACCTCTCAATACGAAAACAGTGAGACTGAAAAAAGGTACTCGCTAGTCTCTTTTCCTTTCAATGGACAACACATTCCCTGCAACAATTTTGAGTGTTAGACAGATTTGCACATGCAGCACTATCCTGTGAGTTCACTTCCCAAGTGTGAAATGTTTTCAGCACATCTGGGATAGGTTATTCATGTCCAACTCCAAAAACAAGACATTTTAACATTCAAGAACACTGGTTTAGGGTTAGACATGTGGGACTGCTACAAACCCATAGTAATACACTTGTGGACCTTAAAAAGTAACATCTTATAACAATATATTGCTTGACTCAAGTACTTTCTTACATTGCTGGGTGTCTGGAATGTCAACCTATTGGGCTACAATATTCAGCAAAGAAGTCATTCTACTATGTTGCAGTGGTCAACAAAGACAAGTGAAGTACAATAAAAATCTTTCTAATTTGGGCATGTCTTCCTCAGTAATATACTGCCTATCCAAGAGGTTATCCAGATGCTGTGAGAAAGCTTAGCTGATGATTAAGTTGTCTAAAAATGAGAACAAAACATCCAGTAAAACATATGTGTGTTTAGGAGCATGGAAATGTACAGAAGTGTAGAATTTGGCTCTGTGAATGCTCTAAATATATTAACTCAGATTAATGCAACCTGTAACTCAAAACATTCATTGTGTACAAAAGGTTGCTGGTAAAGTGCTTCAAAATGTTGGTCTAAATCAAAATATCACAAGGAAGAAGAAAAATTGCTCCATATTGCTTTAAGACAAATGTTTCAGTTTCCATTCTATAACCAAAGAGAAAAAAACCTAACAATGCTTTTCTTTCACAACCTCTTGATTTTTTAATTTACGTCCACCTATCTTTGATTCCAAAATGTCATATAGAAATTAAAAGCTATTAAAAATTCTTTTATGATCTACTGTATAAACATACTGCAGAGGACAGAAGAATGAATTCTTTTAGTTTTGTACAAAAGCAGAGGGGAGAAGAATTGGCCATTCTGCACATGTTCATGAATGATTCATGGATACGTCAGGTTCACATGAAATTGTATTTTTGGCACCCAGCTAAAAATAAATGGCGACTAAAAGCCAAGCAAAAGTAATGTAAAGGAAGGATCATCAAGTTACTGAATCTAAAATCATTTTTTCAAGAATATTTGGCATGCTGCAAGGTTCACTTGTTACAACAAAAAAAGGGATAATTATATTTTAGATAACTTTTTGAAAACTTTAATGCCACCATCCTTCAGATAAAAATAGTTTCTCCCCCTATTTTTAAATTTTGTGAAAGAATAATATAATGAACGTATATTTTTTCATTTTTCTATATTTTCCTTCTTCATGTTTTCCTTTCCTTATTATTTAAAAACAACTGAGAATTCTCAAGTTAAATATTTGAGCTCATTTCACTTTTTTTTTTTTATTCTATTACTCAAATATTACCAGGTTGAATGGATTTTTTTTAATAGCCACCAAGAAAAAGTGGATGGGGGAAAAACAGATACCATTTCATTTTTACAGTTTTTAACCATGTACATTGAAGGTAAAACTAAACCTAGAGGCAAAGTAGGCCCCCTGCTGAATCAGGTGTATGCCCTAGAGACAGAGGATACACAGAAAGCAGAGATATAGAACACTTTGGCCTCCATCTATGCTTCTGGGAGCTGTCCTGATATCAAACCCCAGACTGCTGAGGCTCCAGAGGGAGTCAAAGCAAGAGAGGAGCCTGCCTTGATTGATGAGGATTGTATGCAAATCCATGGGCCCTGATGAGATGCACCCATGCATGCTAAGGGAGACGGCAGAAATCACTGCTAAACAACTCTGTCATCTTTTCTAAGCCGTGGGAATCAGGAGAGGTGCCTAGAGACTGGAGGTTAGCAAATGTCACTCCAATCTTCAAGAAGGATAAGAAGGAGGACCCATGTAACTATAGGCCAGTCAGCCTCACCTCCATCCCAGGAAAAGTGGTGGAACAATTTGTCCTGGACTCTGTCTCTAGGTACATCAGGGACAAGAGGGTCATCAGCAACAGTTAGTATGGCTTCACCAAGGGGAAGTCATGCTTGACCAACCTGATAGCCTTCTATGAGGTGGACAGATGATGGCAGTGGGTGTGGCCTATCATGACTTCAGTAAGGCATTTGACACAGTCTCACACAGCATCCTTGCGGCCAAACTGAGGCAGTGTGGACTGGATGATCAGGTAGTGAGGTGGATCGTGAACTGGCTGCAGGGCAGAAGCCAGAGAGTAGTGGTTAATCGTCCAGAGGCCAGTTGGAGGCTTGTATCTAGTGGGGTCCCCCAAGGATCAGTACTGGGACCAGTCCTCTTCAATCTAGTCATTAATGACTTGGATGAGGAACTAGGGTGCACTGTCAGCAAGTCTGTTGATGACAGAAAGCTGGGTGGTGTCACTGACACCCCAGCAGACTGTGTTGCCATTCAGCAAGACCTGGACAGGGTACAGAGCTGGGCAGAGAGAATTCCAATGAGGTACAAGGGTAAGTGTAGAGTCCTGCATCTAGGCAAAAACAACCTCAGGTATCAGTATAGGTTGGGGACTGACCTGTTCAAGAGCAGTGTAGAAGAAAGGGACCTGGGGGTGCTAACAGACAGCAGGATTACCATGATCCAGCAATGTGCTCTTATGGCCAAGAGGGCCAACAGCATTCCAGGAGGGGAATCGGAAGGGGGGTGGTTAGCAGATCAAGGGAGGTCCTTCTCTCCCTCTACTCTGCACTAGTGAGGCCACATCTGGAGTATTGTGTCCAGTTCTGATCTAGGTGATCATGCTGTGGCAGGGAGGATTGGACTAGATGATCTTTCAAAGTCCCTTTTAATCCCCAGTGATTCTATGTGCAAATCACCTGTCAGATAGGTCCTATTATCCTCTTGCTAGAAGTAATTCAGTGATAATTTGTTGTGCAAAAAGATTCAATTATGAAGGCATGTCAGGAAATATTTGCTGTGACGAAACCCGTAATATTCTGCCAATCACCCCTAAAATGCAAAGCTGGAATAATTATTTCCCTACATCAGCTGAATTAAACATTGACCATACAGAACAGTGACATCATTGTTTTACTGCCATGAAGACACGTTTGCTCAGTCCTGGGTATTAGCCTTTTTCTCTTTACTATGCAGCGTATCTTAGCATGAAGGTTTTTTATATAAACTCTGCCTACCAAACTGGCAAAGAACTAAAAGCATATGAGACATCCTTTATTTAACAGTACTCAGTCCAACACATGGCATGAGAAACAAGACCTTACCTACAACCCAGCAGTTCTTAACATCTTGACAAACTCCAAAGCACCCATCACTAAATCAACTATTTCTACATAGTATGAACTAGGCTACAGAAGAGTAGGTAGATGTACGCTCACCTATCCATCCATCCTCCCATCTCTCTATTTTGCTTTCTTATTCCATTCTTATTTCACGAGGGACATCTGCATCCCCTGTAAGTTAAGATTATATTCAACATTATATTATCATGAAGAGAACAGAAGTGTTCTGACTCTATATGGCCTGGAGTCGGAAAGCAAATGCATTAATACAGAAGTTTTGTACTCTTGAGCAAAGTAGATAACCATCAATCAGTACAACATATGTGAGGGTCAGGATTGTCATAAAGATGATCTTCTACATTAAGTTCTAAATCATGTTTCTCAAAGACGTTTTTTCTTTGTTTCAAGCACACATCATCTCATCACTGACAACAGCCACTTACATGAGCCTTTTCAGTTCATCCGGGGAAAAAAAACACCAGTCATCAAAAATACTGGAAAAGATTGTGTTCTGAAGTAGGGACACATTAATTTTTTTCATAGTGCTTATCCTCTACCATCCTTTTATGGGCAAATGCTGTGTTCAGCACAGCTGGGTTTATTACTAGCTCTGCATGTTATATACACTTTTACCAATAAAGCTGTTGCCTTCACACTTAATTATCCAGTTGGACTTCTGAAGCAGACAACTCTCACTTTGAAAATGCACAATTTAGTAAGCAAAGGACAAAAACAGAAAGAAAACCTTAAGTACTTGACTCCATGCTTTGATTGCATATCACATACTCTTATTATAAATCACAGAAAATGTATCTTTATTATACAGTTTAGCTTAAGTGTTGCTCCCAGATTAATATCCAATTTAAAAGCAGCTATCATTTTCCCTTTGCAGAAGTTATTTTTTTAATAGTAACAGCCTTTGAAGTAGCTGAAAACATCCTTCTGACACGAATGTTTGTAGATAGATATAAATCCCATTGTACATTATGGTGATGAAAACATGAGATAGAATCAGAATATTTTGGCTTGGAAGGGATGCTAAAGATCATTTTGTTCTAAATCCCTGTCATGGTCATGGACACCTTCCACAGGACCAGGTTGGTCAAAGCTTGGCCAGCCTGGCCCTAAGCACTTCCAGGGTGGGGCATCCACAGCTTTTCTGGGGAACTAGATTGTGTTTCACCACCCTCAATGTAAATAATTTCTTCCTTCCATCTAATCTAAATCTACTCTTTTTCATTTTGAAAATGTTACCCTTATCACCACACTGCCTGATCAGAAGACCCTTCCCATCTTGGCTAGTACCTCAGCCTCCTCTACATCATGGGTGACCAGGCCTCCCATTTCTTTCTAGACAAAGATGGACTTGAGACTGCTGTAGTTTGAAAGAGACAGACTTGGCAGCAAATGATGATATTGATGATCCCCTTTATCTCAGGGCTACAAAGTGTGATGGGAATAGCTAATATCTTTTTAAAGGAGACTTGAAACACATTAGATATCAGTTTTGCTATAATCTTCTCTTTTACATCTGGAACATCTTTCACTAACCATTCTAACCAACAAGCTACAAAGAAAGCACTGAGATAGTCACTGGATGACAACTCATTTTAAAAGAGAAAATATGGGGGCAGTCTTTTACAGGTTATTTACATTTAGTTTTTCCCCTGCAACAACATATATGTAACAATTAATGTACTGCTTGGTTGAGAAAGACCCCAGCAGGCACCAGCTGCCTACAAATAAAATTTACTTATTTCTAGGTTTTTTTATGTTGTTGGTTTTGTGTTTTGTTTTGTTGTATTTTTTTTTTAAAACCAAAAAACACCATCTGTTTACCTCGAGGAAGAATCTGAAAGATCTGTGTCAGGTTACGTTCACTGGAAAGCTCTGAAGCATGGCCATCAATCTGTATCTAAGCCAGGCAGTAATCAGCTATAAAATACATTACATAAGGAAGATTTTTCTTACACTAAGCCGTCCTTAAATACTCTCTGAAAAAGCTAAAAATCAAAGCACAGCTTTCTTCCACAAATGTTCTGAGATAGAAAGTGATTTCTTTATTCATCTATGCAGTTTTTACTTTGTGCTGAGATAGACTTGAAAACCTTACACAGACAATTAAAAGGTGATTATCCTCAAGTTCTTGCTCAATGCCTTTCAGATCTGTCATTTAACTGCAATTGTGAGAAACTGTTCATGTATTGGTTAACAGTTGTTCCAATTTGAACATACATTTGGTATTCAGGGAAACAAACAACCATGTTCACACAAAGGGTTCAGCTGCATTGCCACGCAGATGTACCTGAACAAATCTCGCTATTTCAGGCTTTATCCTTTTTCTAAAGTATTGGTGATAGGTGAATATGGGCTTTATGGAGCGAAAAAATACTGAACCCAGAAAGAAAACCTTTCATAACTGCACAGTTACCATAAGAAGCAGCTACTTGCACTGTGAGCTACATGCCATGAATCAAATTCACTTGAAGCTGGTAGGAGTTTTTCAGCCACTGCCAGACAGTGTTGGCATGGGCACACAGTTGTATTATTTAAAAATACTTTGAACAAGTAGACTATTATGGCAAGAGCTTCTTTAGAGTCAGACTGACTTGAATTCTAATGAAGGAGTCAGTTATTTCACTGATCCAAATACACATGCTCAGGAAAAAGAGAAGAGACATATAACACAGAGGAAAGTATTAGGATCACTTTGTAGCATCTCATGGACAACTCAGTCAACAGTAGCACTTACCTGTGACTCTCAACTTATTTTTATCATTATGTTGCTAACATTTTCATATAATATTGAAACACAAGTTAAGGAGCTACTGACATTTAAATATGAACAGCTTAAAATAAAGAGAACAGCTTTAAATAAAGAGGGCTTTTTAATGAAACCTGCATGATCATAAATAATTCACAGTAATTCTGAATTTCTGTTGAAAGAATTATGTATTAACATAAAGCATTTCAATGTCAATGAAATATATAAAAAAAAACAGGTGTACCTAAAGTAAAGCAAACAAGTATTTACCATCATCTTAAAAACAGTTCTCATGAGAGAACACAGGTCATTGGAATCTATTTCTTATAAATGCTGTGCTCTTTGAAATATCTCAATGTATTCCTCAATTTGATTTCTTTCATTCTACTCTTCCTCTGAAGACTCTTTCCAAACGTTATAAAATCACATAATTGTAAGTTTCCTATAATGGACACCCACACAAAACACAAGTGGTATGATTTTTTTTGTATGTGGCTTAGCAGTCCAATCAATATGGTTAGAGAAAACAGCTTTTATAAGCAAAAGAAAAATTTCTGGTTCATTTCAGTGCCTCTGTTCATCCTGGTAGCAAGAAAGAATAGCTAACATATCAGCTTTGAAGAAAGAGTCATTAGAAATAAGTGAATCCTTCTTTGATGGACTGTTCTATTTTAAGGTAACTAGCCAAGATTTAAAAATTTTAGAAGACCAAGATGATTTTCACCTCCCCATTTTGGTTGCAGAACAGCAGCATCTGGAAAGTTTTATGTGGTGGTTTGGCTTTTGTTTTTTTCTTTTCTCTCAACAGTAGGTATCACAACAAAAAACTGAAATCTGGCTTGTGAGGAAATATGAATTATTTTTAAAATATACATAATCTATAGGTTTTGTCTGTCTGTTGGCTTTTTTTTTCTTGAGACTTTTAAATCTTTTAAGCAACAACAGCAGTGATCAATAAGCATGGTTATTAGAAGTGTAGTTGGTTGCTATCAGATCATATCTTGTATTTTACAAAAAAACCCCATGAAATTTCAGTGCGGGAGTATGCCAGAAGTTTGGTAAGGTGGCTTTGCTCCATCACAACAGAAATAATTGAATTTTATTGTACAAGTATTAATACAAGTCCAAGAGTCACATAATGATTTCTGTATTGTTGTGTGGTTCTTTATGCTGTTAGAGCCATTGTGAAAAAGGTTGTGTGTTGGAATCTAGGTTTAGGAGATTACATTTGTGCCAGAAATCTCATGAGGATTAAAGCTAGTGAAAATGTCTGCCATTTACCACTGTCAATGACATTTTGAAAAGCATATCTGAAAAATATGATCTAAGTAATACTTTGATATATGCTGCTGGCTCATTCATGCTCTGCCATGTTCCATGCAGTGGTTCTAAGAGTTCAGAGTGCCAGAAGCATGTAATTACGTTCCACATTGAACCTATGCACCCTTGTTTATTGGCTTATAATCAGAAGTCTATTATTAAATGCAGAGCTAGTATCACTGCCAAAAGTGAAAGTGAACAATCTGTGACTGTGAAGATAAAGAATTCTTAAAGTTAGGGTTTCTATGGTAACACTGAATTGGACAACCTGCTACAAAAATGAGTTACTTGTCTATTCCTTTATGGTGAGAACACTGGTGGAATAAACATGGACAAACACCCACAGTATGTCTGATCAAGTAGGCTTTGATTATCACACACGAGTCTGCCAAGGCTAGTTTTGAGCATGTTTATAAAAGCAGTGAGTAAGGAACACACAGTTGAACATGACACATTGTGTGCTACACTCTCATGGAGTGTAAATCAGCTTATTCACACACATGCCACCCAGCACAGTACATCTAGTTACTGAGCAATCCCTACACTGATTTGCTTGCAGTTTTGAGACATGCTCTTGCAATCAGCCACAGAATTTACTGTTCTTTTAATCTCATTTATTTGTCCTCAGGAGTATTGTTCCTGGAAATCAGCAATGATAAATAATTTGAGAGGAGTTTACCCGCATGTAATGAGTTACTTCATCTAACTGAGGCATGTTGTAGTGTAAACAAAGAATAAGAGTCATTATCAGGTATTTTAAACCAAGACCTTGCTCACTGATCTATCTCCAGCAAGAAAAATATCTCCATAGTCACAGAGTTCTTCAAATGTTTCTAGAGAGATTCTGTATACAGGGTAAGACATGCATAGAAATTTCCATGAGTGATGATGAGTATCTGAATATGACAAAACGTACAACTGTAGATCTGAGGCACTATGTAAGAACCATCCTTTGTAAACCTCTGCTTAAAACTTTTCAGCATTTTCTACATGCCTGTCATCAAGACAGATCGAAAATTAGATTTAGATCCAAATTCCCTGTCCCTTCCCAAATAGCTCTTTTTATAGGGGTTCTTAAAGCCTATTCATTGGCAAGCATGCATTGCATCCCAGGATATTCTAGTTCTGCACAAGTCTGGGAATACTTTGAGCTTGAAATGTATAAACAAATACCACAGCCCATATTAGAAGGTCTTGATATCAAGTCACCTATCTGCTACTAATTCACATAAGCTTTGCCCATTTTAACCAACACATTGTTAATGACAGCCCATTATAATATAAATCCAAATCTTCATATAGTGACATTCCTTTTGCCAGGGTACCTTCCTTCCCAGAATCAGTGCTTCTGCACTTAACAGTTCAAACAGCAGCATCTTGAGTCCCAATAGAATCTCAGCTGTAAAGTATCATGAAACACCATACCTGAGAGACTATTACACCTCCCACAGAAGCTAATGTTTCTACTGTACTGAGGCTTGACCTCTCTGTATCAGCTAAGGACCTGGTTCTTATCTGAAGTTTTCTACACTCCTTCCCAGAAGTGTCATCTGAAATGAGATGGTGATTCCAAGAGTACCATTGCCCTGTCAACAAATGAGCAATAGTCTAGCACTGCAACTCCTGCCAGTAACTGCCAAGATGATTACCTTCTTCCTGCAAATGAAAATTTTCTGAATTTTGGTAACTCCCAAGACATACAGACAGCTAAACTTCAGTTTCTGCAAAAACTGTCCTTGTATGCAAGAAAGAACTAACACCTACACTCATTATGTTGTGGGGTGTGAGAGAGGCAGGTCAAATTAACAACCCATGCTGCACTGCTTGCCTGTACCCACTCTTGCAGTCTACTCTAGACTAGACCTCATGACATTTTGCAATGAGGAAAATAAATAATTGCAAGTGGACAGCTTTGGATCAACAGTACTTTCCAGAAAAAGGCTATGCTATGGGCACTGTGAATCCATCCTGCTTCCAAACCAAAATTTTAAGTTAGAATCATAGACCTGTTTTAAAAGTCTTGCTTGCATGAAAGATTCTATTCACCTTTCTTTAAAGGATTATATTCAAGGCAAATTTTATGGGACAATCCTTAAAAACAGCCTGGTTTATGGTTTAATGTGAAAGACTTGACACAACAAATAAAAAGCAAGGAAGCAGAAAAGCATGCCATTCTCAATGTAGCCAGTTGTTTTATGAAATGCAAATAAACAATTTCAATGCATTTTTATTGTCCAAAGAGGTTTTCATATTTATCAAATAGTTAACAATCCAACTCCTTGAAATGTTGGAGGTGTTAATCATTAGATATACAGATTACATGGAGAGGCTGACTTGTTTAGTAGCGGCAGACACTGAAACCATTTTTAATTTTATGTTAATTTTCTTTGGCAATCTGAGCATAGATATAATCCTACTTTACAACCCTACTCTTTTCCTGTGCTTAAATGGCTTCATATATTTTGTGAGGTGAATGTAATACCAAAAACAATCACAAAGAAAACCTGCTACAATCTCTTCTGACTACTTAGGATATGGCTTAAAGTATAATGGTTTCAAAAATAATGCTGTTTTTTAAAACAATAACTTTTTAAGATGCCTATAGACTCACTTGAGTTTGGAGTTGCCCTGCAGTGTACTTTAGCTTCTCAGTACCCTTTCAAGTTCTTGTAGAAGTACAAGGATGATCAAAGGTACAGGACTGCATCAGCACTATGTGTAAAACAGACTAGCACTTTTCAGCCTAGAAAAGAAAAAAAAAAGATGAGTGAAGAGGTACATGACAGATGCCATCAGTGGCACATGAAAGATAAAAAGATAACAAGGCATTCATTGTCTCTGTCAATAGAGTGAAGTACAAAGCAGGCAGATCCAAAATAAGCATGCACTTTCAAAGTGTATAGTTAAAACAGTACTCCTTGCCACAGGCAATTGTGCATCAAACTTTCAGAAGTATTCAAAAGGCAATTGAAGAAGTTGAAGATATTTTAAATTCACTGTGGGCTATTAAGTAAAGGCACTTCTGTTGCTTAGTGGGACTGAAGAGAAATTTCCTTAAGCTGTGAGAAAACACTAGAGAAAAGAACCACAGCTTATTTCCCTTGGCTCCTATACTTTTATCCACATATCAAATACCGGTCATAACATGTGACAGAATACAGAACTAGATGTTCACTTGATCTAATGCACTAGAACCATTCCTGTAGAGTAACTGTATAGGAAAGTACACTACCCTGCCTGGAAAACAAAGTAAAAACATTTTAATGTCAGGAACAGACTTTGAGTGCCTTACAACCTCACTTGGAGTACGGAGTGATAGTGAAGCTTACACATAGAAAAACAGGAACACATTTGATCTTCCTTAATCTCTCCTCACGTACATTCTGTATGAAGAACTCTTACTAGACACTTGGCAAATACTAGAGTGTGTCAGTATTGGGTTAGACTACAGATAAGTACATTTTTGTTTGTTTTTATTACAAAATTAGTTTTTTCTCATGGTTCCTGGCTATATTATTTTATTGCAGGTGGAATTCAAATAACAGATAAGTTGAAGGAACAATCACTGCATGCCAATACATTTTTTCCTATAGACTTAGGTTAAATATCACTTATAACATATATAACAAAGTTTGCTAGAGGAGGCATTGCTGGGTGTCAGAACTAAACATCTTTCAAGTGGATAAGTTTTAGCTAAAGTAGGGTCTTCAGAAAATAAAATAGGTAAATTGGCAGAACTGTTCTCACTTCATTGTAAAGAAAGTTGGGTCACAAGTCAAGTATCCCTTTATGTCTTATAGACTTAACCAACCTAACCATACATACAGATTAGATTTATCCTGCTATAAAAAGGGAATGAGGACCCTAAAAATCTGGTATTTTGGCTGGAGTTTTCTATTATTCCAGAAATTCATGTTGGAAAAGGCCCTTGAAATCAAGTCCAACTAATAACCCTACTCTACCCCATTATTACCCAGGCAATTCAGCACTGCAGATGTGAACCACCCCACCACAGAACCATAGGGGATTGGAAGGAACCTTGAAAAATCATCTAGTCCAATCCTCTTGCCACAGTAGGGTCACCTAGACCAAGCTGCACAGGAACATATCCAGGTGGGCTTTAAACATCTCCAGAGGAGACTCCAAAACTCCCCTGGGCAGCCTGTTCCAATGCTCCATTACCCTCACTGGGAAGAGGTCCCTTTTGATGTTTATATGAAACCTCCTCTGTTCCAGCTTGCACCCATTGCCCCTTGTCCTATCACCAGATGACCTATGAGAAGAGCCTGGCTCCATCCTCCTGGTACCCACCCCTCACATATTTATAGACACAAATGAGGTCACCCCTCAGCCTCCTCAGAAGACAGAAGAAGAAAACCTCCGCAATACAGATACAACGTATATGTATGTATCTCCACTGTTCTGTGGAGTAAGTTTTTCATGTAGGTGCACAACTACAGAAAGCTATAGCAAATTATATAGTAAATTGTGATGAATGTATGACTGAGGTGTTCTCAATGTCACATATTCAGAATGTGCACCAGTAAGCTATAAAATTATTGGACCTAATAAAGAAGCATTAGTTGAAGTTCCATGAGCCAAACTACACAGGAAGATAAATTATCATGAGCTACCCTTTGGCTTGAAGATCATTTTGAATTTATGAACTGTCTAGCTATCAACTTCAAGCATGCTTTTCAGGTTCACATAAATTGAAGATATTGGAAGTGATAGACCTGCTCTTTACCAATGACTTTGTTTGACTAAAAGCATCTCAAAGAATTCTGATGAATTTCTGTTCTAAATGGCTTCCTCAACATTTTTCAGCATAGGAGTAAAGGAACTACCAGAAACTTATCTGCATTGCTGCTAGAAAGACAAAATACTTCACAGGCCGTGAAACAACGGCTCATCTCTCTCTTCATTCTTCTTGTTTTTCCTACCATTTGTCCTCTTGCTTAATATTTAGGATTGATGGGGTGTGGAGAACCCAAGTCAAAGTTTCTGCATGAAACCACATTCTAAAGTGAGTCAGTCCCCTGCAAAGCTCTGTGCTCTCTGACAACAACCCCAAATACAAGGCCTCAAATGAGAGAATGTCCCTGGAAAAAAATAATGTTCTTTCACAATCATACAACACACAAGGATCAGTCTTACCCTACTTCTTAGTTAAGACATACCTGCTATAATCTAACACTGCTGACTACTAATTGTTTCCCATTTTCATTTATCTTCAAACAGGAGTAAAAGTGTCTTGTGGTTTGAAAATGGGCAGACACCTTCTCAGGGACTGATCAAAGCCTCCTTTTAAACCCATGACAAAGTAGGTGGAGGTTATTTAGAAGGAAGAACATGTTCACAATGTCAAGTCTAGACTACTCAGCTTGAGGGGAAAGTTCCAGGGACCCAACTTTGTACCAGTGAGATTTTTCCTAGTGACTTGCTCATGTAACACAGCAATTTACAAAAGTCCTTATAACAAAGAGTGAAAAAGAGTCTGAGCTAATATCCTAACTGCTAAGTCAGAAGAATGCAACTCTGAGGTATGCAATAGTTTTTTCTTGAAATATTTCTTTCATAAACTGTCCAACCCCATTTGCATGCACTCATGCATACATGTTCTCATGAATACAACAAGAATACATTTTATTCACATTTTATAATCCCACTTTTTTTTTTTTTCAGTTGATGAATAACAAATCCCTGTCTTTTTGTACACATGCTAGTGCTTAGATACACAAACATGAAATGGATTCCTACACAGAATTCTAATTCCTAGAGAATTAAAGATTTCCCTTCATAAATAACCTCATTTCCAAAGTAGCTGAAGTCAACCTAAGGTCATAAAACATGCATTATTTAATTTTCCCTATGCTTGCTGAACCTGATTTCATTTGCTTATAAAGGGGGATTCAGATTTATTTACCCTTTGTTAAAAAAAAATAAAAATCCTTGTGCTGCAGAATGTATTACCTTTAAATTGTTACCCTTTCTCTAAAATGGAATCCAGGGAGAGGAAAACATTCCCGAGAGTTAACCACATTCATATTTCATTTATCGTTGGGCTTTATAATTGTATATTTTACCTGTTATTAGATTGTAATTAAGCAGCAATGAGTAAAAATTATTGCAAGGTTTCATTTCTGTTCCAATTAACATTTTGGATTTTGCTTTGGGGTCTTCATTACAAACAAGTTGTCAAGCTAAATGATGTGGCAAGTTATCTATATTTAGCAACCTATAATTTTAGCTTCTGGTTTACTGCTTGAAAACATGAACAACTGACATCACTGCAGACAGAAGGAAAGAAGAATGAACTAATAAAAAACCCCCAACAGCATGCATTAATCTTCTGTGCCAAAAACCCTCGGCCTGGCCTTTCCTTGAAAAGACAAAGATTTTCAAACTGATTAAACCCAGAGGCAGGACTTTTTGCATATATTTTGAACAAAACTCAAAACCTCTCTAAACTTTACTCTCTTCAGCTGGACCAAATCATCCCAATTTGGTCCCATATTACTCAAAATTCAGTTTTCAGAAATCACAATGTGTGCTTCCATTTACTGTATTTCATTAGATGTTCTAACTTTGTTCCTGAAAATATGATTCTGGCTACACTATTAAGATTTGTAGAGTTTTTCTCTTAGAAATAGGGCACAACATATGACTGCCCTAGGCAGGCAATATAGACATCTGACATGGCAAAACTTCCCTAGCAGCTTGAAAAACTGTGATCAACATTTTCCTTTTCCTGATCACAACTGTGTTATCGCAGTGGACTTTTAAAGCATGTAAGAGAAAAAAAAGAATGATGCATAAAGGTAAAGGTCATACAGCATTTCTGAAAACAGGGACCATTGTTTAGATCAAATACTTTCTTAGAACCACAGAATCATTGAGATCATGAAGTCTTACCCGTAACCCTACTGTTCCAAGTTCACCACTAAGTCATATTGATAAGCATCACATTTAAACCTTTAAACACATCCATGGATGGTGACTCAATCACCCCTCTGGGCAGTCTGATCCAATGTCTGACTTCTCTTTCAATGAAAAAAATAATATTTTTTTGTAATAAAATTGTTTATGTTTATATAACTGATTGTGGATACAAATTAAGACCTTATTTCCTAAGGCATGTAAAACTAAAAAAGCCACAAAAGCAAGAATAAATATTGCAATATATTTTGTATTTTTAAGAGCATTACCTTGCTTTCCTGAATTTACTCTGAGACACTAGGGTTACCTTCTGCTAACTTATGCTGCAATCCTTGACTTAATCCTTTGTCTTTCATTACTACTCATTCCATCAAGTGTTTGAAACTAAACCATATACTTACTTATATTGGTAATGCTGGAGGAAAATCAAAACAAACCACAAACGGGGTAAACTTATGGCTAGAGCCTGATAAGGCAAAGGGAAGACAGTGAGCTCCATAACATCTACCTGAAGTCAAAGTGCTCTTGCCAACTCTTTTTGTGAAATGACATCTTACTATCCCAACAGATTCAGAGTAAGTGGGGTTCTTTAAAATGCAAGGTATTTCTTGTCCCTAGCCAGACTTTCTACAATGAATATAGTTATTCCCCATTTTTAACATTCTGGACTAATAAGCTGCAAGAACCTGGACACCTCTTTACATGTTGTGTGAGACTTTCATGGATATATGCTACTAATATTACTGAGTGACCATTCCTCCGAGGACTTCATTGCCCCTGAAGAGCCACTTCTAAGTAATGCAAGTTTTTGGCTTTACTGAATGGGTGACTGAGTTTATACTTAATAACAGACCTATTCAAATCAACATGAACTTCGACGTAAATTCAGATCAGGATGTCTGATGTTAAATCAAAATGCCATAGGACAGCTCATGTCCTTGTACCCAAATTCCTTTTTCCTCAGAATTGTCAGACTACATTAAAATTCCCATACAAAGAGCATGTGTCACATGCTATACCTTAAACAGAACACACACATCATCCGTAAGAGTTATGTGTTAGGACAGGGCTGCACCAGGGTGTACTGAACAGATTGGATCATCATAGGCCTGTGCCAATGTCTAGCACCCACTTTATTTTCTAGTTCAAATGTGCTACTCAAGACATCTCATTATGAAATGTATTTCTTTCTGGGTGCACGTTTTACAAAGACACAGACACAACTTTAATGTACAAGGAGAAAAAAACAAAAGCCAAAATCCCAGATTGCTCTCCACCTGAAGGTTTCACAACAAGACTGGTTGTGAGGCAGACTTATTCCTAATGCGATTTGATTTTTTTGAAGTGATATCTCCATTACATCTGTTGGCGTGAGTAGTTCCCTTCTCCTTTGAACTAGGAATGGTGCTTAGCAGTAACTCTAAGCTGCCATTCTGCACTTACTACTACATCCCTCTAGGAAAACTTTCTTGAGCTAGAGAATGAGTTATTCATTTAATATTTCTTTAATAAAGATACTTTCAGACTCTTTCGGTAGATACAGTGAGCAAAAGGGTATCACCGATGCTCTCATCACAGCTTGAGAAATCTTCTAATTCCAGCACATGAACAATGTCTAATTCACATCAGCCACCAAGACCAAGCTCTACACACCTCACGTTTCCACCTTTTTCACAACTGTAAAATTGGCTACATTATCTAGATTATCAAAATTACCACAAATACATATAAGCTCAAAACTCCATGAATAACATCTTCATAAGGAAAGTATTTCCAAGACCTGGTGCCAATTTCCAAAGGTTGTAAAAATACTGAAATAACCATAATCTGCTACTCAGTGCAACAACAATGAAGCTACAAGCAGATGCAGTTCAACAGCCACCACCTGTAGCCATGTGCTGCGACAGCAAGGAGGCACACATTCACAAGTCCAACTTTCATTCATCGCATTGTAAATCAAACTGACAGGAACGATAAGTTCTCATTTCTGTAGTTCTGACTTCGTCCAAACGGGGCTGAAACAAACAGTAATTGCTATGAACAAAAACATTAAACAGTGTTTTTTCTGGGAACTCCAGTATCACTCTTAAGTGTGTTTGAAGTCTGTCTCAGTAACCCAGACCAGCTTCTAGAACAGGTCCAGGCTTACAACCATACAACACATCAGCTGGAGATTGACAGTTGACAAATGTTTGTAAAAATGATGAAAATGTTTCTGCAAAATTTTGGGAGAGACAAAGACAGTGGCCTTAAGATAGCACACAACAAAAAAAAAAGTCAAAAAAGACTGATTCCTATCTTAGCACTAGTGTGTTAGTGTTGGCAAAGATGCTTCTAGAGTTTAATATCATTTAACATTTGCTTCATCTTATTACCATTGGGACATCTCTCTAAATATCATTTTACTGCTGAAAATGAAGACATTAAACATTCAACATCAAATGCAATTCTAGGTTTCCTTTTTTTTTTTGGTTGCCTGAACAACCAATTCAAGTAAGTTATTTATGGTTGTAAGCTGTACCTAAATTGGTTTTTGTATTTATTTGATGTTTTCTAACAAATGTAGCAAGCCACAACAAAAAAAGATTAATCAAATACATTATCTCATACAGGTTATTTTACTCATGATAAAGAATTGAAACAATTTACAATGAATTAAACATTAGATGCACTTCTTAATTCAGCATCTGCTATTAGACTTGGGTGAGACAAGAATCATCAGACAGAAAAGTGTTAGGAGGAAAATAATTATAATTAAGTTTCACATAGCCAGGAGCCAACACTTCATTACAGCACAGAAGAATTTTCATGTTAATGAGAAGGCACATCTTGTAAAACGGACAGTTTCACAGCTTTTTTTAAAAGAAAACAAAACACAACCAAAAACTCCTTCTAGGCAAACAAGCAACAATGAAATTGTTATTTTCCAAGCTCTAAGGCCCTTCAAAGACCTACACACATCTACAGTTCCATTCCTCAGCTTTCCAAGCAAGACTATCAGGTCATTTACCCAGCATTAGAGTAGGATTTCAGATTCATTTTGCTTGTAGACATCACATGAAGAAATATTGTTTCAAGTGGTAGTTTCCAGTTCACTCTGCAGGTTTGATCATTTTTGGACACTACTTTGAACATTTTCATACTAGTGGTAAACATATCTTACTTCAGAATACTATTACATGCCATGTACCCACAAAACAGCCTCCACCATCCATACTATATGATTATCTCAGATGATATAACTTATAAAAGCATAGTGTTTGGCATGAATTCTTGTTCCCTTAATATTTCCAGTATTCAGCTACAATATATTGTTACCCCTACTGCATATGGAGCTCTTTTGATTTTTTTACTGTCTCTATTATAGACATGAATTCTTACAAGCCTTACTTCCTAGATATCTTTTGACATAGATAACAAAAATAACCTTTGTTATTCACTTATGAAGCATTATATGAATTTCAATGAAGCTGGAAGGTTATGAAATCCACTGACACACACTTCAGCACTGAGCAGGTCTTTATAATTGAAATTTAAAAAACAAATTACAATTAAGTGAAAAAATTCAATCATGAGATACTGGAGGGACCTCTAACAAACTGTTCAAGTGAAGTTAATTGCCAAATAAAAATACCTTTTACCCTTGGCTAGGTCATGCCTTTCCTTCTCAGTGGTTGAATCTCCCTGTCACCTGTGTCAAGAACACATAGCTGTAAATCGGCAAATAAAACCCCAGAAATAAACCAGAATAACTGATTTCTGCAGTACTGAGCACAGCTTCAACACTATCAATATCTCTTGGACCCTAAAAGGCCTAAAAGACACTTTGTTCTTAATGTTAGCCTCTACACCTACTTAAATATAGTCTAGACCACATGCATGATGCACAAGGTATACACAGTGTTACCAGATTACTACCCTGCCAGAAAGTCCTTGCATGAAGCTCAACTGGCCACTGCCAGTCCAAGTTAAAGATATTCTCTCCCAGAAAATCACTGGATCAAAGAAATTGCAGACAATTGAATTTACCCTGAATACTGCATATTGTGTCAGCCAAACCAAAAGACACTTCTAGGTAAAGCTTAAAACCCTCAGAGCCATGCTATGAATGTCTTTTCCAGTTTTCACCCCAGTGTTTAATAATGTTAAGAAACAACTAACAGAGATGAGATATTTAATGACTGAAGCATAGAAAGTGCTTGTTAGAAGACTTTTTAGTTACTGGATGAAAGAACAAGGAGGTCAGAAAAAAAACACAAAGCAAATAAAACAGTTAAACTTCAGCTCTTTGCAAAATGGTATAAGAAGTATTTCTGGAAAGCTGTTTTCATGTACATGATTAAAGGAAAAGCCACCACTGATGGGCAGTATGGATTTAACAAGGGTAAATTACATCTAACATTTAGTTTGGTGGTTTGTGTTCATTTTTTTTTTTTTCCACATTCCATCAAAAGATTCCCTACAGGTTGGTATTACTCCACCCAGCTGGTCTGCAAATGAGCCAGATAGCATTATCAATTGCTATATAGTGCCTTATGAGGTTCAACAATGCAGTATTTCCTGATAGTCATCACCTTTGGATTTAAAAGGATTTGGGGAGTAATAAAGAACTGAGAGACCCAAGTGAATATGATCTTTTAAATACACAAGCAGAACACAAGACATGAGTACCACACTATCATTTCTATATAGGGAATACCTCTGCCATTAATCATAAAAGTAGATTATTCTATGATGAACCTCAAAACAATGAGCAAGCAGATGGGTATTTTCCATAGTTATCCTAACAAAAACTAGTCATGTCAGCAGTAAATATCACCTAGACACATTACATTTTCACAAGAAAAGAAGATTAGATAAAGCAAGATTAAGGCAGATCTTGTAAACACAGAGGTACTTTAATTTTTTGATAATGGTAGTTAAAATCCAGTCAAATCAGAAATATGTCAGCACTAGGAGAAAACTACTGTCAATTTTAGTTATTGCACAAAAAGAGGTGTTACAGGGTACTCTATAGAAAACTATCAAAATAATAAGTGCAGGGCATAAGGGGAAAATATATGAGGAAAAAAAAAATCACAGAATTCTTTTGGTTGAAAGAAACCTTTAAGATAATCAAGCACAACCATTAAACCAGCACTGCCAAGCCATGCCCCTCAGCATCACATCTATACATCCTTTAAATACCACCAGGAATGGTGAAACCTACCTGGTCCAACTTGAGCACAAATCCTCTTGTTTCATAGTTTGCTCCTTGACAGAAAAGACCAAGTTCCACCACACTAAAATTCTCTTTTCATGTATTTTTAGACAACAATAAGGTCTTCCCCCAGTCTCTTCAAGCTAAATATTTCCAGAGCTCTCAGCCAATCATGTATGGTTTGTTCTCTAGATCCTTCACCAATCTTGTTACTCTTCTTTGGACCCATTCCAACACCTCAATGTCCTTTTTGTGTGGAGGGGCTCAGAATTGAACCCAGCATTCAAGGTGTGGCTTTACTATTGCCATGTTCAGGGAGAAAATCAGCTCCCTACTTCCACTATTTCTGATGCAAGTCAGAATGTTGATGGACTTCTTAGCTACCTGAGCACACTGATGGCTCATATTCAGCTACTATTTGCCAACACTGCTATGCTATTTTCCACCAGGCAGTTCTCTAGTCGCTCTTGAACAAGCCTGTAGCCTTCCACAGGGTTATTGTGACTCAAGTACAGTCTCAATACTTAGCCTCGACCCATTGATCCAGCCTGCCTGGATCCCTCCAGGAAGCATCCATATCCAGATTGACAAACTCACATAATTTGGTATCATCTGCAATCTTTCTCTGAGAATGAAATCACTTCCCTCATCCAGAAGAAAACACTGAAGAAAACAGGCCATAATAATGAGCTCTAGAGAACACCCCTTGTGACTAGATGCCAGTTGGCCAGTACTTTGGGGCAGCCAAAAGTTAGAAAACTAGACTTCTACACCTCTCACTTTCTCCTACAAAAGCAAATTTGAGATTTTTGGAAAGTAAATACAAGAATGCACAAGCACATCTAAGTGAAATAACTTTTCTCCCAGCAGTACGCCTAAGCTCTAAAAAGCCAGCTTGGTTTGTTGCTCTGTATTATGTAGGGACATAGACTTCTCCCACTTCCAGCAGGACTTACTTGTTAATTAGCCCTTAATTAAAATGAGCTGCAGCTGGTTTGAGACACTCCCCTCTCTCCAACCCCAGCGCCCAGTTTCTAATTTCATAACTAATAAAAATTCCCATATGCCAGCTTGGTCTGGGTGCTTTTCTTGAGAGAGTGTGTTCAGCATTTTTTTGGTGTTTTTTCCTCTCTTCTATTTGTCTTCTAAATAAATAAATAATTTTACAAATAGATGTTTCTTCTAGCGGGATTTTTTTTGTTATGGTTTTGGGGGACGGGGGGAGTTGTTGGAATTTTTTCTGCCATTTGTTCTTTGTTCTTTCGGAAGTACTGTTGTGGCCATTTATTTTTTTCCTAGCTTGGAAACTTAAATAAATTGTTGATTTGATGAGGTTTTAGGATTGAACAGACTGAGAGGCTGACAATAAAGGCTTGCTAAAGGACAGTGCAGATGTCTTGTGTGCTTCCCAGACACTGCTGCCAATGCATTTTAGCTGAGGCTTGTGATGTCATTCTGCCTTTCTACTCAATTGAACCAAACTCCATTTGGTTTTAGAGGTGAGGACGAATATCTACAAAGGATAAGGCTAAAGCTCTCAAACTCAATTTCATATCCCCTGGAATGTGTATGTCTGCAAGGGTGAAAAGGCCAGCCAGTCTCTTAAGTGTCTGCATGACTATGTCTCATCATGCTTCTGAATATACAGCACTGAAGAACCTTCACTTTCTTTTTCTGTGTTTCTGAGTCACTGTCCCAAAAGTTAATTTGGTGCTAGCCAAAAACTACACTAAGGTCTCCAGACAGTGATTTGAAATACTTACCGGACAACTGCGAGCAGAATATTAAAGAAAAAAAAAAAAGAAGAAAGGAAAAAATGAGGGGGGAAAAAGAGACACTGAATATGTTTGCTTAGTATTGTGAAAGCAACTTGAACATATGGCTTTCTTCTAGTAAAAAACCATAAATATCTACTTAAATATAACCAACAATAGAATTCAGTCCACAAAGTATGAGTGGCAAAGGATGAAGAGGCAAATAGTGGCTGATAATATATTAGCAACATGGCCAACTCCTTACAGGTCTTAAAGGATGATCCTAGTCTGTGGAGTATGTAGCAAAGGGCAGCTACAAATATCTTTGTTGGTACTATTTTGCATGAGCTGTGGTCTGGACAGACACAATGTCTTCATCAAGATTATAAACCTTTCCATTTAGATTGGAAGCCTTACTATGGTCTACAAAATGCTTAGCCATATGTAACAGCAAATAAGTAACAATTGTTCTGCATTGGTTTCAAGCATCTCCTGTCAATAATGCTGTGAAAAATGGATCACCACCAGTGCAGTATCTGACTCAATGTACATTGACCTAATTGGTCTTGGTTCCTTCACTTAACCTCTTAGCTTGTGAAAGTGTGTATCTCGTTGACTTCTGGGCAGACAGAGCCTTATGTTGTGAGCACACTGTAACCATTTTGGCAAGCCCTAGGCCTGGTGTATGACAACTCTGGCATAACTCTCTAGACTTCCTGCTGCTTCAAGAACTTCCAGAAGGATTTTATGTTAAATCTTGAATGATTTTGTTTCACCAGCTTTTCTGTTGTGCCACAATGTATATATTTCTCTCCTCGAGAAAACTCAGGTTTGGGGTTGGTTTCCTCCTTGCCCTCCATATTCAAATGGAAAGTTAAGCTGCACAATTTATTAGATTAGTTTAGATGAATTTTCAAATATTTGGTGACAAACTCGTTTGTTAAAATTCAATATAAGAATAAGAGAAACATCACTTCAAAAATACATTACTTCATAGAAAAAAAAGAAAGAAAGCTTCCTTCATAAATATGTGAGGGGTGGATGTCAGGAGGATGGAGCCAGGCTTTTCTCAAGGTCATCTAGTGATAGGACAAGGGGCAATGGGTGCAAGCTGGAACAGAGGAGGTTCCATATAAATATCAGAAGGAACTTCTTCCCAGTGAGGGTAATGGAGCATTGGAACAGGCTGCCCAGGGGGGTTGTGGAGTTTCCTCTGGAGATGTTCAAGACCTGCCTAAATGTGTTCCTGTGCAGCTTGGTCTAGGTGATCCTGCTGTGTTGGGGGGATTGCACTGGATGATCTTGCAAGGTCCCTTACAATCCCTAATGATTATATGATTCTATGATTAATTCTGAAAAGATGAAAATGTAAAAGACCAGTTTTTCATTAAAAATAGTTTAGTAAAAACAAGAGGGTTTTATAAAAGCTCACACATTCAGAAGAAATTATCAAAACTACCAGCTCTTTTACTGTGTTTCTGACCTACTCTCCTCTACTGCCATAAGTACTTTCACCATTTAATCTTCTCTATTTATGTTAAATTACTCAGGCCTCCTTGCTTTTCCACTCCATCTCTTTCACTTCCAGAGAGTGCTCAGGTATCTCGGGTACTGCACTGCTAATCTCCTTAGAACGGAGTCCAGTTCAATGGCCTTTCTTCTTAATATTATTTGTGTAAGTGAAGGTAAAATCACATAAATATATAAGCTTTAAAAGTGTGAAAGAAAAAGGAGAGTGGAAGTGACAAAGACAAAGTTGTAGCACCAGCATTATGGGAAAAGCAAGCTGCTGTTTTTTCTATTCTTGCTTTGAGAGAAATAAAGTCCAATGTATTTATTTTTTCATGTATTTATCCCCAGCTTGCTAAGAAATGTAGAATATTCATGAAACGATGCTTGTCTTCATTCACAATGGTGAAAGCTTAGTCATTTACGCTCTTGATATTTGAACTGAGGCAAAACTACTGCTCTTCTTGAAAATGGATGATGTAGTAGCCACTAGAGAATGGTACCTTCTCAACATACAGACAAGACCAGCTTCAAGTTCACAAGCTCTGGTCCTCATGGGGTATTTCAAACTCCCAAATATCTGTTGGAAGGACAAAACAGTACAGCACCAGGTTCCTGGAGTGTGTTGAGGATAACTTCCTCATCCCAGTGATACAGGAACCTACAAGAAGAAGTGCTGTCCTGGACCTTGTCCTCACCAACAAGGAGGGGCTGGTGAGAGAAGTGAAGCTCAAAGGCAGTCTTGGCTTCAGTGATCATGAAATGGTTGAATTTAAGATTATTTGGGTACCTAAGAGGATGCATAGTAAGCTTGCAACCCCTGGAATTCAAGAGAGCTGACTTCACACTCCTCAGGGATGTACTTGGCAGGGTATCCTGGGATGAAGCCCTGGAGGGAAGAGGTGCCCAAGATTGCTGGTCATAATTCAAGGACCAGCTCCTCCAAGCCCAGCAGCAGTGTATTCCACGAGAATTGTAATTTTGAGAGCAGACTTGAGGAGAAGTACTTGGAGATGTTGGTGGACAAAAAACTCAACATGAGCCAGCAGTGTTCAATTGCAGCTTGGAAAGCCAACAGCATCCTGGACTGCATCAAGAGGTTAGCAGTCGGTCTAGGGAGGTGGTCGTCCCCCCTGCTCTCATGAGACCCCATCTGGAGTACTGCGTCCAATTCTGGAGCCCCCAGCACACAAAGGATATTGAGCTGTTGGAACATGTCCAGATTGGAGGGCAGACTGAGAGATTTGGGGCTGTTCAGCCTGGAGATCTCCAGTGAGATCTCACTGTGGCCTTCCAGTACTTGAAGACGGCCTACACAAAAGCTGGGGAGAGGCTGTTTACAAGGGTTTGTAGTGGTATGAGCAGGGGGAATGGTTTCAAGCTGGAAAAGAGGAGGTTTAGATTGGAAATCAGGAGGAAATTCTTCACAGTGAGGGTGGTAAGACACTGGAACAGGTTTCCCAGGAAGGTTGTGGATGCCCCCTCCCTAGAAGTGTTCAAAGCTAGGTTGGATGGAGCCTTGAGCAACCTGGTCTAGTGAGGGGGGTGGGGTGTGCGTGTGTGTGTGTGTGTGTGTCCCTGCTCATGGCAGGTGTGTTAGTACCACATAATCTTTAAGGTCCTTCCAACCCGAACCATTCTATGAGTCTATGAATACTGTTTTACCAGTACCTGCATAGCGTACCAGCACTGGGAACCCTTTTTGAGGAAGGAAATCAGAACAATGTAATCCTAATCAAAACTAAACAATATTAAAGTTTGATAAATACTTATTTTGCCATGTGTGTTTTCATCTACAAATCTGTTTAATTAAAAAAAATAATAAAAATGCAAAATAGTAAAACTTATTTTAGAATATGTTTGCAAAAGTACTGAATTTTAAGATACTGCAAGCTGAGGTATGCATTCAGGTCAGGTTTAACTTGTAGAGAATGTTCCATGAGTCAACACCAACTGTCTTTTTCTTTTCAATTAGTTTTCTAAGTAAATACAATGCATTTCAGTATTTGTTATGCAAAGAATATTTTTCACTCACTTTCAATCTTCAGAATTCTCAGTTTTACCTCTGCATGTGGCCATCAGCTGTGGTGACTTATCACTGTAATTTTCATACCTCATGAGATTTTACTTTGATTCCAAAGTGAAACAATGAAACTGCATCTACAGGCAGTTGCTTTTGCCAATGATAGTTATAATGTATTTCCCCTCCTGTCCCTCCTCTCCAAGATATATTCAAAGGTCATCTTAATTTAAAAGTTCCACAGTAATGGCAATCACAGTTCTTTATGTCTAGGGACACTACAAACCTTATTCTTTCATGTGCTGCATTATTCCTATAATCTTTCTTTGGTTCATTTATAGTAGATAGTAGTGATAAATTCACAGAGATAGTTTTAACATTACCTTTCAAACATACTTATGTCAGATTATATTGAAACTTTGTGGGTACTCAACAGTAGAGAATCAATAGTTGATTGCACTCCTTGCCCTTACATGTAAATATCAAGCAAATTGAGGAATTTGGTCTGACCCTTTTCTTTCCCAGAGACTATTCTTTCACTACAAACAAATGCAGTCAATTGAATAACAGATCCTGCCAAGATGCAGTTGGAAGTAATTCAAAATTCAGAAGCCTTCATCAAGCAAAGGCAGCACCTTACTTTTCTTCCAAAAAAAAGTCCTTCCAAAAGGCAATCCTGAATTTTTATGATGTTAAACATAAACCTTCCATAGGCAGTTGACAGTTTTCTTCATGTTCTGTCTCTGTAAAGGAAATGATAGAAGGAAAAAAAGACACATATGAATTTAGCTACTTATCTAAAACACATAAGAATAACTTTGAATAGAAGAACTTGTTCCTGTGAGAAAATCCAGAATGTGCAATAACCAGAAATGTCTCATCCAGCAGATGATTAAACTTCCCCCTGCAAGGGAATGAAGCAAGATGTTATAATCAATTTCAGGATTTGCAGTTAATATAAAACTGAAATAAAAATTTGTTATGGGAAAGGAATAAATTTCTTCTATTTTCCCCCAACACTCTGCACTTCAGGCAGTGAGCTAGAAAACACAAGATGTAAGACTGCCCTTCAGCTCCATAAAGTTTAGTCTCATGTTGCTTCCCTGTAAATGAACCTAGAGGTAAAGAGCATTGAATGTTCAGTTCAGAAAATTACTAGATTCACTTTGCATGTCCAGAGGTGAATATTTTTTTAAAGACAATGAAATATAGCAAAAGTAATGAAATCCTATGCTCATTTATTTAGCCATACATGTAATGAAAAAAATATAAGCATGGTATGAAGGAAATAAGGGAAGGAAATATCTCTCTCTGCTGCAAAAGTAACTTGGTTGTGTTCATTTATGTCCAGAGGCAGTCATTCTAAAATACACAGAACTATAAATCAGAGGAAAGCACCAATTTCTTTATGTATGGGCACTGCAGTTGTTAATATTATGGCTACAGGAAATTGGCATATTTCAGTATATTTTAAGAAATTCTGAGTATCTGTTCAATGGAATTGAATGATCTTTTCTGGCAGAGTTTACAGAGTAAAGTTAGATAGTAAGCAGTAAGGACAATAAAATCTTAGGAGAGTAAAACCTTAGGAGAAAATCTTCATGACTGAGGTAATATTTATTTCTGAAGACTGTTGAAGTGCAGTAATGTGGTGTTACAAGGAAAGTAATGTAAGGAGGAGTGAGGTTCTTGTGCTTTTAGGATTAGTACTCACTGCAGATTTGGGATCAAACTTTTTCATGTACTACACCTGAAGATATGATGCATCACATAGTTTCTTTAGAGGACAATAGCAGAACTTTGTGGGAAAGGCAGTCTGTTTTCAGTCTATTGAATTGCGGAGAAAGTCAAACCCATCTCACTATACTTACGGTGCTGTAAAACATGGAAATGTGGCCCAATGTTTAATTAAGAATAAAGTTTCATGTGAGTTAAAAAATTATACAATTGTATTATGTTTTGAAAATACTGTAAAATAAATGTGTAATTATCTTTTTGAAGGACAATATAGTATTATTTTAAGGAAATGGTATTGGGAAGGCTGAATAATTTTTGCTACTGTTGTGCGTGTGTTTGTATTTTGGGATTTTTATTTTGGTTTTTTTTTTGTTTTTTACTTCACCCAGGTTATTCTACTTTCCCTAAGTCAAACCTATTCTATCAAAAAATAGCTTTCCTAAATATATATTCTCAGTACAAACCATAGAAACTCATTCAAAATCTTGGAAACGTATGTCAACTTACTGAAATTGATATCTGGGTTACCTTCTTGGGTGTTCTTGAATGGTTGGTCACTCCCTTCAACAATTTCCCAGTTACAGAACTCAACTACTCATTTGCAGCAAGCTGTCTTGTCCACTTCACTACAGAGTTTATATGGGAGTCACTTGTCATTTGATGTAGAAAAGATTATTAAATGAAAACACAATTCATTGATTACTGATACCAAATCTATTAGGATATTGAGAAAAAATGTTAATGTTTTGACATAAGTACATCAGAAGCACCATTACTAAGGTCAGGGTGATAGTACTTAAAGCAGTACTTTCAGTAAGGGACAAAAAAATAGGATATAGGGAAAGATAGGAGGGACAGGGAATGATAATGGTGCTACTTAAACAATGGGTGTCAGGCAGAAAGAAGCATCCTTTTTTCAGGCTCCTGGATATGTTTTTGACAGCAATATTTAGATGGACCTAGAACAAAAAGAGAATTTGAAGCAAGTTTGATGGTTCCCTTTTTAAAACTCTTAATAGCACAAACAGGCTAAGAAAATAATGAACCCTAAGCAGACAGCATAACTGGAAAGACCACAGACATTGTGGTAATTGAGACTCTGAGAAGAAGAATGACAAAAGAAAGCAGGAGAAAAAGACATACAGTCATAAGTCTGCCTAGATTGAACACTCAATTAAAAAATCTAGTAGGGTTTTTGTTTCCTGCCTCTCTGAAGGCTAAGGCATCAATTACCTGGCAATATTTTAATTTCTGACACATTAAAAAAATACATTTAAAAAATACAATTTTTTGTATAGTGTTGAAGAGAAAATGCAAGACTTGGTTTCACAATGAAGCAGAAATTTCTGTGGATCCATTGCAATTTTGTTGTGATAAGAAGGGTGTTGAAAAGGGCTCAGTACCAGATGCATTCCATAAGGAAGGAAACAATTTCTAGTGAAACGCATTTCGTGAGGCAAGATTCCTTCTTCTTTTAAAAACTGTGCAAACATGACTCCAGTAAGTAAGTTGGTCTCTCAATTTCACTTACTTGTCTGTATGATGTTTTGTTTCCTTCTAATAAATATTTCAGAGCACAGATTTGCAGAGGATTTTTCCCATCAACTTTAATTATTAAATCAAGTAACGAAGATGAGTAAAGAAGATAAACTTTATACAGAATAATCTTCACAGAAAATGAACATAGATGTGATGTTTTTTGGGGCTCAGACTATGTGCTTCTAATAAATACCTGTATATTTATTTTTTCTCCTTCAATTATGCATTGGTTGCCATAGTCTATAAACTTAAAGTAAACTTACTTCCTAAAATATTTATGACAAGTCTAAAATATTAATAGTGACAGTAACTTAATTCAAATGAAAAATAAATGTATTTACAGTAGGCTCTTTTTTGTGATGCTACACATAGCTCCTGCATACTGATTTTAAAGTACATTTAAAACAAATGGTCATGTTACAACATCCCACAGAAAGTATGAATGATTGAGCACGCTCAAAAATACTTGAGTGAAATTGATCTCCTTTTCTTTAGTGTTACTTCATGATCATGCTGGAATAACCAGGTAAAGTGTTTGCCATGAATATTCAGTATTTGCCCTAATATATTATAAATGTAAACTGATGAAAATGCAGAAGAAACTAAAAGTCTGTAAGAATATATTATGGGAAAATTTAACTACTGATGATCAGACATCATTAGTCATTACACAAGAAAGCAAGGTATATCTCTATCCTTTTCTTTTGGAGATGAGTTATATGTATACTTTAAAAAATAGAGGGTTTTTAAACCAAATTGTAGAAAAACATACATAGAAATCATCAGCAAATTTACCAGGAAGGTCTCACAAATGTTTAAATGGATTAGAAGGGGATTCTGCAAATTTATCTAAAATTGGTCCATCCTTTTGACTGTAAGCACAATTGCAGGCATAAAGCAGTATTCAGAAAGTCCAGAACCTGCGGATTGAAAAGAGATTCTCCCCAGAGAAGAGTCTGTTTGCATAAACCTATTTCTTTTATAATCCAAGCATCTCCTGTTGCCACACAGTGTTATTTGATTAGGAAAAACCTTTATCCTGTCTCAGAATGGCAATTGTTTGGATGTTTTTGGGAGAAAACAAGATTTTAGTACCTCGGGTCTATATTTATGTTTCCAAATCTGTTCCAGACTTAAGGTTGAGCATATGATTAAGTTATTTGCTGATTTGGAGCTTTTGGTTTTCATTCTGCAAACAATGGATTACAGTACCAGTGACAAGAGCACAGACACTTTAGAGGAGCTGCCCCTTATTTCCCTTGGTTTACCACTTCTGACAGGTGAACTTTTAGATCTCTGAGGTAAGGAATGATTATTTTAAACTTTTGAGGTGAAACGTAAAGAGCAATAAGACGACATCCAATTAAAAATTAATTCCCTCACAATGTTAACTTACAGGTCACTCATCTTTTTAAGAAGTCATAAATAATGTATTCATTACTAATTATCTGCATCTACTTTATCATTATATTTCCTATTTAATGAGCAACATGAGAGCAGTATGGTAATTTAAAATGATATGACTTGTCAAAAAAAGAGTCAATTAAAGAAATTCTCCTCAAATGGCTCTAATAAAATTCAGGACAGGATTACACTATAAATAAATTGGACTTCCTATCCTCCACAGAGTTTGAACAACTTCTGTCCCCAATTGACTCAAAAAGAATAAATCTGGGTTTTGTAAGAAAGGCAAAGGCATGCCAGTTTGCATCAGTCATTCTGTATTTCCTTCTATCTTACATTTCAGGTATCTCCTGCAGTGTGCTGCAGGAAACTTTTGAGTTGTTGAAAGAGAAATTCAGATTTTTTTTATGAAGGGTTTTGAAGGTGAAAGATACTTCCCATAGCCCCGTGACGTGATTCCTAGCCTAGGCAGGTAAGGTAAGTAGGGAGTGTGGGGTAGGTAGTCTGGGGGAGTTAACAGTGGAGAATGGCTTTGAACAAAGCTGTGGGCAGACTTCTGGCTCCCATGCTGACCATCTACTTGAGACAGAAGTTTCCTTATTTTCCATATGGAAGAATAGCTTCAGGTGTGTATTAAATACTTGAAACTAGCTAGGTAAAGGGCAAGATTAATCTAATATAATCTTAGCTAATGGGATTAGATCAGACAAACTAAGTATGACAGGGATGCAGGCAGCTGATACAGACACTACTGAACTGATTTCAACAACAAGGCAAGATGATTGCTATCACAAAATTCTTGAGTTATTCAGCATAGATATGTTTTTTTTACACCTCCCACCCTTTCAGGAGTGCAGGTACAACTTATCAAGTTCCTCAAGGCTTCTTACAAACTTTATTTATTCTTACAAACTATATTTATTTAAAAAATTAGGGCCATGATAATTATTTTATATATAGTCTTAAAAACTGGAGGTTAAATACCTTACCAGTTGAAGTCACTGACCATATCACCACACTTAAGGTTTCTAAAATAAGCTCCTAACTGGAGCTAGAGGTTAAAATCATATCCACAGTCAGTGATAAAAGAGACAACTCCACAACCTAAGGGAGTTTATTTGGAAACCTGATTTAGGATACCCACTGGAGAGACTCATCTTTCTGAAGTCATTAGGTATGAACAAAAGACATACATTTTGGACAGCAGAATTCAGCTGATAATGTGAAAGTTGACCTGTGTAAGTTAGAAAGCAGGAGTGGAAAATGAAAGAGAGCATAAAGGTATAAAAAGATAACGAAGTTCTGATGTGACTTGTTGTTGGTTAGTTTTAAATTATCGTGGAAATTTAACAAGGACTAACTTAAATACTCAAAATAATATAATGAAAGAATCAGTCTAGAGATTTTACAATGCAAAGAGCAATCTTAGAAAAGTAGAGGAATAGAGTAGTTGTCCTTAGAAGGTCATAATTTTAATAATTTTTCATTCGCATTCTTTATCTTGCTCAAACAAACATATTTCACATCTGAAGCAGATGATGATGAGGATGTGTACCTTTGCACCAAGAGCTCTCAGCTGGACTTGCAACAGGTTAGATGGAAATCTCCTGTGCTTTTAGGCCCTATTTATCTTGAAGTCTTTAGGTGCTTGGGTCCTTTTCATGTTTAATTGTAAAGCTCCTGGCAGTTTTACACTCAATGTATTTTGGTTCTAACTCACCTCCAGAGTTTTTGCCTGGACAGACTCTGGTGTGCTCTCACAGTCCATCTGAAGCATTCCTCATGTCAATGCAAGTTGTAAGTTTGCAACAAGGCAAGAAAACACCATGATGTGATAGTTTAAAAGGTTTTTAAAGTTGGTGCCTCTTTCTCTTCACTAAAAGATAATACTTTCTCTAATCTAGAGGTAATGCTATTTCTAAGATCAATAAATGAACATATAACTGAACATTCTGAATTGATTTTCGAGACAATCAGACACCTATTCCCACCAGCACTCTGTTTTTGTTTTTTTTTATTTCCAACTTGAAATACTTTTAAATATTAATATGAAATTAATTCAGGACCTTGATGTTTTAGAATAACTCTTATACCACACTCTTATACCAGTTCTGATCTGTGGCCTGTGTTGTATTTGTCCCAACTCCTTAGACACAGCTGTAGCATTACGTGCCTCATGCTTAATAATTTAATGTAAGTTACAAAAATAAAAGGCAAACACACCTCTAAAGATTGCTCTGTATTTTATTTTAAGGATTTTTTGAAGTAAAAAAGACATATTAATGATAAATGCCTTTTAGACTCCAAGTGTTCTTAGAAGAAAATACAAAGAAGTGCAAACTCATTGTGCATAGCTGAAACACTAATTCTGAAAAGAAATATTAATTAATTAGTGTTGTCAAAATAAGTGACAGCTACAAATGCACAGCAATACCTGCACATCCATGTTCTTCTATGACCATATTTTTCTATGAGCACAGGACAAAGCTGAGATTATTTCAAAGGTTTGAAATGAAGCTTTTGCTTTATGGTCATATATTTTCTGTCTTCTTCTATTAGTGCTCCCTTAATTTTGTTAAGGTGTGCATCTTCCTATAATGGACAGTAAGTGCCACATCATGGACTTCCTTTTCTGTACCTACTCATTATAAAGCCCTTTCATGTAATCCACTAATTTCTGTAAGTTTTTAGTGTTAGCTGTAAATCATTATTTAAAATAACTATATTTCATCATCCTTAGCTTTAACTCTGAATTTACTCTTCTATCTATTCCCTGGTTCAACTTACCCATAAAGAAAACAGTTTGTGAAATTCTCTCTAGAAAAACATTTACGTTCATTGTCTGTCAAAAAAAAATTGTTTATAAAAAATAATGTAGGTTAAAATGTCTATCAATCCTCAAGTGGATTTTCCAGACTTGGCTTATGCTCTGGATATTAGCTCAACCCTTCCTCATTACTGTGAATACTTCATTGCAACTGTAGCTGTTCATTTGAGTGCATTAGCTAACCTTCAGCACTTCTACCAGTCATTTTTTCATGTTCTTCACAGTGCTGAAACAGTGTAAGAGATACATCACTCATGCCATTTGGTCACCTTTCAAACTCAGATTTATGATGCTCTTATCTAGATGACACTGTAACTGGCAGCAGTACTCTGTTTCTATAGCTCCATGCACAATTTGGTGTGTATCTCCTCAGAATGAGAGCAGCACTGAACAGCCGATCTGTATTTTTACCAACATAGTGAAAAATTCCACACATTTTAGAACTTAGTCTAAGTAAATTACCGATTATGATAAAAATCCTCAGCCTAGAGAAGAGCATTCTCTGAGGGAATCCTATAGCAGCCTTCCAGGATCTGAAGGGGGCCTATAGGAATGCTGGAGATGGACTTTTTATGAGACACTCTAGTAGTAAGGACAAGGGAGAATAGTTTCAAGATAAAAAAGGGAGATTTAGATGAGTTCTTGGGAAGAAATTCCTCAGTTTCAGGGTGCTGAGGTACTCATACAGGTTGCCCAGGGATGTTGTGGCTGCTCCATATCTGGAAGTGTTCAAGGCCAGGTTGGATGGGGCTCTGGGCAACCTGGTCTAGTAAGAGGTGTTCCTGCCCATGGCAGGGGATTGGAACTCTATGATCTCTCAGGTCCCTTCCAAACTGAACCATTCTGTGGTTCTATGATTCTAGGACTCAATGTGGAGGACTAGGGATTGGGCTGACCAAAAAAGTATAACAAAAAATAAGGTTTTGTTATAGCATGGAAGTATTTGGTCCATCTATTTCCATACCAGCAATCACACACCACCCTGCTTCAGATTCTAAAATCTCACAGCATACTTTTTTCTCTGGGCTCTCTCTATTCCAGCATGAGGTGGTTGGCCATGGCCGATAGCATTGGTTGTTGATGAGGATGAAAAGCGCTGAGCTCTAACGCATGCTGTAACAGCAGCACCTGGAGCATTTTGCTATTTCAGCAAAGCATTGTCACATGAGGAGAGTTTTTTTTTATTTTGAGTGCTTGCCTTTTAAAATACTTGGGACCTCAGCAGTGATCTCAAGCAAAGTCAAAACCTGATTATCTCACAGACTATACGGTTTATGATTGCTTTAGATTTTTTTTCCTGGAGAATTTTTAGATGAAATATGAGTGTTTAACTGAAAAGTCTCAAAGGGGATAAAACAGAAACAAGTTCAGGAGGGGTTTGAATGTGTCCAGAGAAGGTGACTCCACAACCTCTCTGGGAAGCCCGTTCCAGTGCTTTGTTAAGCTCCCTGTAAAAAATATTGTTACGTTTAAATGGAACCAGCTATGTTTTAGTCTGTGTCCAGTTCAGTTCTGAAAAGTCTAAACTGTATCTCCAAACTCTAGGTGCATCCTCAAAACTAACTTGCATTATCCTGAGGATAATTCAGGAACTGTTATTGTGTTTCCTGTACAAGTTAGAAAAGGAAAGCTGTTTTATTGCACTAAAAGATATTGATAGAAATACATATTCTGATTTCCTGGAAAGGCATGAACTGCCAGCTGGCTAAGACTCATTTCAATGCTCTGTGGAAGTAATAAAACTAAAAATGGTACATGATTTTTCTTTTAAAGCAGAAATTATTCTAATCCTTTCTAGTGAATATATAGCTAAACCTGCCTCCTAAATTACAATATGTAAGATGTAACGTCATCAGTCTTTTGATTAAAAATACTATGACAATGCTCCACAGATTTAAAATGTAATTTTTACCGCTACATTTCTAAGGTCAAATACAATTTGTCTGTAAATGAGCATGTCATTTCATCCACAAATCTCAGTCAGATTAAATTATAGCTAGAGAAAATGATTATGAATACTGTCTCTGTGAAAAGTGGTGCCTTATTTACTATTGACTGACTAACATTCATAAAATCATAGAATCATAGAATTTACTATTTGACTAAATAAGCATTTCCTTAAAAAGAGATCTGTTATGACAAAGATTTCCAAAGGAAATGAAAACAAACAGAATTGGATCCACAGAATCCACTGAAAAATCTTTAAGCCACACTGCCAACCTCAAAATGTAAGTATATCCAAGAATTGCCTACAGACATAATTTCATACTTCAAATAATTGCTAATATATGAGTCACAGTATACTGTATGCTGGTCATTTAACTGTTCATTCCAAATTAATTCATCTTCATTGTTTTGTGAGCATACATTTTCAAGATGGGACCAGTTTTTCAGGTTGTACACTAAGGAGAACCTAATTTGCATCATCTTTTCTGAGAATTCAGTTTTTCTGAGGTAGAGACTGCTAACATAGCCTTTTCATTGCAATTTATCACATTTGATTTCATGCATTGGTTTTGCTTTGTGGGCTCTTGATATTGCTTTCACCTTAAATAAACCTCACACTCTTAAGTTATTGATGTTAAGCATGAGAGAGAGGAAGAAAGAATCACCTCACAACAGCAGAAAGTTCTCTGAAGGAGCCAGTAATAATTTATCTCAGCTGTACTCTGTCCACTGAATGAAATGCAGCAGAACATGATATTATTGTGTACTGTTTTAGGGAATAATGCTGTGCACATAAAATCTCTGCATTGTAAGACTACTATAAAATCACAAGCAGTATTATCTGTATCAAAGAATTACCTTCTATTAACAGCAGTTTGCTTCCTTTTCTACTGAACATGATGAAGGAAAAAAAAAATGAAAAGAAAAAATAATTAAAATGAAAATCATCCATCCACAGGAAATAAAAAATTTTGGACAAATCTCAGCTGAGATGCAACTATTTCTATTCAGAAACCACCAAGTTAAACTAAAGGACTTTCACTGCAGATATTCCATTAAGCAACATCTAAACACTATCATTGAATTATCTATCCCAAACCACCAGAGTTTCACCACTGTGTTCATTAAAATGATGTGTCATGACAGCCATAGGTCTATAATGCATGATAACAGAAGTCAGCCTGGGGGCCCTTGGCCACAGAGGCAACAGTTCACATCTGAGTCCCTACAAGTCTTGTGGGACACCAGTATCAAATCTGAGGAACAGGATACTCTGGTATTCATTGTGATTATAGCAATAAATTTCCAGTCTCATTTTTTAAAAATGTTAGATGTACAAATACTTCCCAATGTTCAAAAATTAGTTTTCATAGAATCATAGAATCAAAATTATTTGGGTTGGAAGAGAGCTCAAATCTGGTCTAAAACACAGCTAATGATGGAGCATTCACAGATTCCCTGGGCAAACTGTTTCGGTGTCTCAACACCCTCACAGTAAATTTCTTGCATCTAATCTACATCTACCCTCTTTCAATATGAAGCCATTGCCCCTCATCCTGTGACTACAAGCTATTGTAATTGTCCCTCCTCAACTTTCTTGTAGATTCTCTTCAGATACTGAAATGATGCTACAAGGTCTCTCCAGAGCCTTCTCCTGTTCAGGAGGAATAATCCATACTTTCTCTGTTTGTCCCCTCATAGCAGGGATGTTTCAGCCTTCTGATCATCTTTATAGTCCTCCTCTGAACCTGCCCCAACAGGTCCATGTCCCTCTTAATGCACTGAAGCTCTGACCAAAATTTCTTGGCCTACCTAACCAGCATTGAGAAAAAAAAAACCCCACAAACTAACCCCTAACAAACAGAAGTTCAACCTCAATACATTACTATGCAGCATAAGACTGCAACAAGAATATACATGGGACTCTTCAAAGTCAGCTGGAGATTAATTCATCTGTTATTTCTAAGAACTGCAACCTGAACAGATGTCAAGGAAACAGCAATGAACCAAACCAAAACCTTTCTTAGCTTCATATAGATTTCAAAAGCAACTGAGAATACGAGAACATGCATGACCCCACCCATGCATTATGATATAGTGTGCTGAAGTGAAATGTAATTTCATTTAAAAACTTTGGAAGGAATGCATTTCTACAAAAAGTTTCAGTGTATTTTCAAGACCCTGTAAACATCTATAACAAGAAGCAGCAGCAAGTTCCACAGCTTTAGCTACAACTGGAATTAAAACATGAATGTCTCTCATGTCTGAATTTCCCATCTCCACGCTTTGTTTGATGCCCTTGTTGTATCAGAAAATGTAGTGAACAACTGGTTTCTATTCCCTTCAACTCAATTCCTCTCATGGTAGCTCTATCACATGTTCTGTCATTGCTTTTTTGCTTAACACATGAAGTTTCAAGAGAGTAGCATCTCCAAGATGTGAGAAATTTTGGTCTACCTCTACTTGTACTGAGTATATTATTCTGTGCGGGAGCTGGGTGGAATAAGAACATTTTTAGGATATTAGAAAAATTTCTGTATTGAAAGGGCTATCAGGCCTTGGAACAGGCTGCCCAAGGAGGCGCCTGAATCACCATCCCTTGTTGTGTTTAAAAGGCATGTAGATCTGGAGCTTAGGGACATGTTTAGTGGTGGCCTTTGTACATTTAGGTTAACGGTCGGACTCAATTACCTTTAAGCTCTTTTCCAACCTGAATGAGTCTATGATTCTATGAAGTAAGTGCCTGTAGAGACCTATGCTACAATTCCACAGTCCCCTGAAGTCAGCATAAGATAAAGGTATCCATGAAAAAATATCACCTGTGTCAAAGTTAACACCTCCTTTTCCCCGATTAGTGCTAACCTGGACTGCTGCATTGGCTGAGAAGCTACCCCTACTATGGTAAACAGGGATGTAATTTGAAGAATTATTAGTGAAGCTATTTATAGGTTTCACACTGGAAAACGACTGTCAGGTTCATACATTTTGTTTACCCATTTGCTTCTCAGACAAGCTACTTCCATGCTTCAACCATTCCTATGCAAATGCTTTACTGGATGGATGGATGCCTCCTCAGGGAGTATAAGGCCTTTTATATCACTTTCATGGCTGGCTGCACAGCATAGTTAGTAAATCCATACGTCCACTGAATCAGCAAAGAGAAAGAAGTAGTTACAGCTACTAATTATTATTCTAAGTATTATTATTGCCACACTGAATACTAGAAAAAAAAACATAAAAGCAAGTATTCTGAAATAGCTATTTCAAAATGGAAAAAAATTACAAAGCCCACAACAAGACAAATGCCAATGAATAAATTAAAATTAATTATTCTGTTTATTATTTTGTCCTGCTAGTGTTGGAAATCCATGACTATTGATTTGATACGAATATTAATTTGAAATTCAAGGTTACATCCACAAACACAGATGCAGATAGGCAGAAAAGGCATTAAAAGCAAAAGAGGATTAAATCCAAGCACCACTGAAGTCAGTGGAAGTTCTGAAGTCAATGACAAAATTCTCCTGCATATAATGAAGTCAATATTTTACAGAAAATCAAGAAGGACAGGAATTTCAATGGACATACAGAGTTCATGCCTCTCCACAGTGCACTGGGAAAAAGAGGAAACATAAAAGGTCCCATTTTCTACTGAACTGGAGATTATAAATTGGTAGAGCATTGTTACTATCTTGACAGCATGGTGGAACAATTGAGTGGATACTATTTTAAGTTCAGTATGTTAGAAAAGCTACTGAAGAAGGGAATTTTGCACCATGAGTTAAATAAATGAAATGTCACACAAAATCACCTGGAATTTTTCTACTACTGTCTTGACACTAGAGAACAATGTGTTCTCTTATGTGTAGTAAAATCACTGAAAGAGAATCCAAGTCCAAGACACAGATATTATTCTAGCCAAAGTGAATACAAAATGTGTTGAAAACAAACCTACAGCTGCTAAGACCTCATGTGGTTTTGAAATTCCATATTCAACACTTCTTGTCAATATTATCCTCTGTAAGAAAAAATAAGGACTATGAAAAACAAAAATTGATGTATAAACTAAAAATATTTTGGGGTTTCACAGTTAATTTTAGCTTAAGTACTTCTCCAGGAGTGTACATAAGCCTAAATATCCCATTACAGTTTAATTCTACAGCCATTAGAAGAAAATTGCTAATGAAAGCAGCCATGAAAAATGTGTACCATTAACAAAACCACACATACCATATCACAGTTATTTTCAAATATAATAGTGAAAAGATGACTCTCTGAGGATTTCAGCATTGCATTTAATAGCTTTTATATATTATCAAACCTTTAATTATATGGGCTTATAAAGGAGCTAGACATGGAAATTCATTTGTGTGCCATTTTAAATTATTCAGCGTGCTTATTATAGGCTATGAGGTGGGCTCATTCCTTCATCTGATTTGTTGCTTTACCATCTGGACTTTTTAGCCATAGACTTCAAATAATTTTCATTAAGCCATGATATTAACCTTCAGCACAAGGTTTTCAGACTCTAGTCCTCTAACTTTGTGATACTGGCAAGCTACATCATTGTCTTTAGGTTTTTCCTGTTGGTAACACTTCATGTAATAAATGTTTGTCATGTGCAATAGATCAACTTGATCATTTTGGTATGAACTAAATAAAGCTATCCATATGAAGTAAGAAATGCATGTTCAGCTAATACAAGCCCAGAAAATTCTGCTACTGGTCATAAATTCTGACAAAAATAGGTAGGGTTATGTTTCTATTTCTGAGATACAGCTTCAACTCCCACTGTGTGTGAAATTCAACTGGGGTGTTACTACTACACCACTTAGATGCACATAAGCCTATGGGGCTGGATGTGATCCACCCAAGAGTGCTGAAGAAGCTGGCAGAGTTCCTCACCAAACCCTTTTTCATCATTTTTCAGCAGTCTTGTTTAACTAATGACGTCTCAAAGGATTGCAGACTAGCAAATGTGACACCTGTTTACAAGGACTGGAAGGAGGATCTGAGGGAACTGGCCTGTAAGTCCAACCTCCATGGCAGAGGTTATGAGGCTTCTTGAGAGCTATCATATGTCACATACAGGACAATCATGGTGACATGCTTAATGGATGAGGGAAAGGCTGTGCATTTTGTCAAGCTAGAGTTTAGTAAAGTCTGACGTGATTTCTCACAGCATTATCCTGGAGAAACTGGCTACTCATCTCTTGGATAAGTGCACACTTCTCTGGATAAATAATGACTGGAGAGGTGGGATCCAAAGAGAGGGGCTGAATGGAGTCAAATCCAGTTGGCAGACAGTCTGAAGTGATGTCCTCCAAGGCTCAGTACTGGGGACACTCCCATTAAATTCTTTTATCAGTGATCTGAGTGAGAGAATCAAGTGCATCCTTCTTAACTTTGCAGAAGACAGCAAGCTGGGCAGGTGTATTTATTTGATGGTAGAGAGGCTCTACAGAGAAACATGGAGAGCCTGCATTGACAGGCTGAGACCTAACAATCTTCCAAGCACAAGATGTTGGGCTTGGATCATGAGATCCAAGTTTACTACAAGTTTAGAGCAGAGTGGCTGAAAGACTCCCAGTGTAAAAAGATCTGGGATATTGGTTGACAGATGGTTAAATATAAGCCAGCAGTGTGCCTAGGTGGCCAAGAAGGCCATCATCATTCTGGCTTATATCAGAAGTAGTACAGCCAGCAGGAATAGGGGAAGGATTGTACCTCTATACTCAGCACTGGTGAGGCCACATCTTGAATAATGTTGTCAGTTTTGGGCCCCTCACTACAAGAACACTGAGATGCTGAAACTTGTCAGGCCTCTTTAGCTTGGAGAAGAGGAGGCTGTGAGGTGACCTCATTCATATCTATAAATGTGTGAGGGATGTCAGGAAGATGGAGCCAGGCTCTTCTCAAGGTCATCTGGTGATAGGGGCAATGGGTGCAAGCTGGAACAGAGGAGGTTCCATATAAGTATCAGAAGGTATTTCCCCACAGTGAGGGTAATGGAGCATTGGAACAGGCTTCTCAGGGGGGTTGTGGAGTCTCCTTCTGTGGAGATATTCAAGACCCACCTGGATTTGTTCCTGTGCGACTTGGTCTAGGTGATACTGCTGTGGCAGGGGTATTGGACTAGATGATCTTTTGAGGTCACTTCTGATCCCTAAGGATTCTATGGTTCTATGATTGTCCCAGGAAGGACAGGAAGCAAGGATCTAGAGTACAGGTCCTATGAGATGCAGCTGAGGAACTAGGGAGTTTTGCAGCTGGAGAAAAGGAGACTCAGGGGACCTTATTGCTCTCTAGAACTTCTCGAGATGAAAACTGACAGAATGAGAGGAATTATCTTAAAGTAACACCAGGGAAGGTTAGAAAAGATTCCTAAAATTTATTCCAACCAAGAGTGGATTAGATTTATTCCCTTAAAGGATTGGACGATGCTGTCCAGGTCAATGTCAGTCACCACTCCTGGAGATTGTTGAACATGTAGATGTGGTGCTGAGTGATATGATTTAATTATGACTTGGATGTACTGGGTTAATGGTTGGTCTCTTCCAACCAAAATTATTCTGTTTCACTAGTGTGTTCCTAATATCTAACAGACCTTACAGAAGTCATAAGCAGGGATTGATATTTCATTCTGATTGGAATGGGTGTGGCCAGACCAGATGGTGAATTTCTGGAGTTTTGTAAATGGTTTTAAGCAACTCCTTGGCTTCATAGGTGAAAACTCAGTGTCTGTGGAACCAAGAAAGATCTGCAAAGGGAATTTAAGAATCACAGTTCAGAGTTCTCACAGGTCTTGAACTCTTCCAGTCATCTGGAGATATGTATGAGCTATTCACACTACACTCCCTTTATGGTCATCCATAAATCCATATATGGTTCTTCCTGTGAGCTAACTGGATAATTTTTCTTTAAACAAAACAAATAGAGTTTAAAAATGTTCAGTTATTCATAGAAGCACTCAGCAGACACTGAAAAATATCTCTTTTGTCTGATGATGTCTGTTGGCAAAAAAATGAGAGCACGCATTGAAATTTCATGCTCTGTCAAAAAAGCAGCAAGAGGAAGGCCAGAAGGTACAATACAGGAACCTTGGAAGTGGAGGAGCAGGAAAAGAAAATGGGGTAAGAATTACAAATAATTATGGCATTTCATGAGTCTGAGCAAGAAAAGCATTTAAAGGCGAAGAAAACTGAAGTTGAATAGACATAAAGGAAAATCTTATACTGATTTTAATTATGCTATAGCATAAAAAATCTGAAACGGTTCACAATTAAGTTGAGAAGCAGATAAGATGACACAACGTTATGTCTAATTTTTTATTTTGCCTATGCATGCATACAAAAAAAGCAATCAGCCAAGACAAAAATTTATTTTTCACTTCATAATGAAGCATAGTTAGTCTACGAATTTACTTGCTTGCTAAGTATTTTTGCTGATTAGCTACTTGAAACTTTATAGCAATACTAATTTCCCTTGGTCAGCTACTATGAACAAGAATCCATCCCGACAGGGAGTTGTAAAACGGGGACTAAGAACTAAACTGCCTATAAACACTGAATTACTCACCTCCTTTTAAAGTATCCTGAATAATCGTTACTCTAAAATTTAATTTTAGAGCATTTTGCAGCTGCTCAGGCCTGTGGCATCTACTTCCCACCCACACAGAAACCCTGCTTGGGGAAGTTTACTAAGTAGACCAGATACCAGCTTTCACCTGTTTTGGATGGACTGTCATGATTACTGGCACTGGCCTTGTCCCATCTTACATCTGGTCTCAAATGCCTGCTTAAATTTCTGAAAGCTTCTTGCAGTCCTAATTTTCTTCACTTTTTCTGTACATGCTCCATCAACTTTAATTAAAATCTTAATAGGTGCATTTAGACATAAAGCTGCACTACAGTTTTATTTACATGCCCAGTATTCTAACTCTTCAGAAAGGCCTGCCCCACTACACTTCTTTTTTGCATACTCCACTGGTTGCCTCTGGTTTATTTGAATTAACCTGATGAAGTGTGCAACTATGATTTTTTTGTTATGTGTAGATAGACAGATGTAACAGGTAGAAACACTGAGGATGAGATGCACATTTGTTTTGTCTTCTTTTAGTAATACTTTAACTGAAATTTCTGCTACAGATACAAACATTGTGTTATTCCCACAGCATATCCAGACTGCCACCTGAGCTCTTGTGTTGTGTCTGATGGCAACATCTTCCCACCAATTAGGACCTTGATCTCTTAGGTTAACAAACCATACTAAAATGACAACTCTCACCTTTTTGGCCAGAGTTCTATGACTATAGACTGCTGAAAAACTTATAGAACACTCTTTAATCAACGTACTGAATCACAGATGTCCTGATAGAATTTGTCCATGGACTTCACACATACTAATAATTTTTTTAACAAGGATACTATTTTCACTATTATTTACCAAGCTGAAAATAGAGATAGACCAAGCTAAGTTGCAATCATTCTGGTTTTAAACCGGCTGCTGATTTGTAATTATCCAAGCTCATTAGTATCCTGTTATACTAAAAATCTTGCTATGACCAAAATAGCTCCATATGTATGGCATGTTCTATGAACTTACTGTTAGTCCAATTAAAATCTTAACAATCTCTTTAGTCCAAATTATGTAATTACATACATAATTACAGGAACACCTAATGAACAATACAGCTAAAATTGCACAAAGACCTTTTTCATCTATACTATCCTGTCCTTCTGGTGTTTTGCTCGATTTTCTAACATTACTTGTTTCTGCGAACCAAAGTTATACACAATTCCTCAGTCATCAGTTTATGGCTGAATAACTGTTACTGCAGAGAAACAATTCAATTCAAATTCAGAGAAGTCCAAAATGAGCTCAGATATGTTCTAAGAATCTGCACTGTCAGCTCATGCGAAGTTTGAGAACTTTCACCACTAACAATAAAAACCATGTTTAGGTTTACTGGTCTATGATCCACACCAATTTTATACTTTTCTTCATGTCAAACTTATATAATGCCATCACACAGTTACATCCTCCATCTCACCACTTGCGTTAGTTTAATACTAGCTGAGTTTACACACTCTCCTACTAACACCAGAATGTGAGGATAATTGACCAGACATTTATAATTGCCTTGTATAGCTAACAAGATAGATATGTTCTTGCACTTTTTTGGCTTTGTATAGACAACAGACAACAACTTTATGGTCCAGCCCTTGTATGGAGATACATTTGACATCAGTACAAATATTGCTTACAGATGCTCAGCATGCTCAGTTCATATGTCCCAGCTACAATGACTGTATTTAAGCATCTTAAAAATGTCAAATGACCACTCTAAAAAAGCCTATTTCTCTCACATGAACTGAATAGCTCAGCTGTAGACATTCACATTGTGGAGATGTGATGACTCCCTCATTAAACATCTAATTCTACCCTTCTTTTTCCTGAAGCTTACACTCTACTTTTGATTACAATTTAGTATCCCTCAACAACATGCAGCTACAAAATGAAACAGACAGCTGACTACAGGCAAACGAGCAAGTGCTTGTATTTCTTTGATTGTTGCCAAAAATATTTCCATTTGTATGGAATACATACAAGCTTACACAAAACCCAGTAAAGATTTAGTGAAAAATCAAAGCAGAAGTCCATTTTATCCTATGCACTGCAAGTGAATATGCTCTTGCTGTTGGTTGTCTATAGAGTCAGATGTTTGCAATATGCCTCCCTGGATGCAGTTTTAATTTTCCCAAGAGATAGATGATTGTGCAGACACGCACACCCGTGCACACATAGACAGAGCACCCATAAAGCATTTTCATGTCTTCCACCCATGGTATCATTTATCTTAATAGTTGTTAGTGCTGCAGTTTCCACTTTAACAGTAATCATGACACATTTGTTACTTGATTTATTTGAATAGCACTGTCAAATACTACATAAACAATAGTGTTCTGGGGCCTGGCCAGAACTTTCAAATTGCATTTTAATATTTATGTGCTTTCAGGCTTCATGAGAAAAAATACTGATGCTAGCTTGTGATTTTAACCATTGTAACAGCAAAGCCAGCATAAGTATGCTTTATTGGATAACTTATGTAATGTATCATGGTATTTCTCTAGCTGATCATGAGGTGAAAATGCATTAGTTTATATTTTATTAGCAATTAGCAATTACTGAAATAATATTTAGATGAAGTTAAAGGATGGGCTTTCTAAATAGCTGCTGATCATTTATCTGACTTAACAGTAATGTACGTCACTGCTAATGCTTACAGGCAACACACACAGAGACAGCAGGAGATCCAGAGTTTTTTTTTTGAAATGTAATACCTCTCAACAAGTCTTTACTTTCTATTTTACTTCTATCAAAATGCTCATTAAAACCGTGCGCTGGCCATAAATTATCATTAGGAACAGTATGGTTATTAGTACATTTTAGATTAGCTGTCTCTAAGGGCAACAATATTTTTTTGCAGCTAGGAAGTTCCACTGCAGAATGTCTGTAGGACATAAGCTGTAGCAGGGTCCTTACTATTATTTCTCGCTGCTAATGACAAATTACAGGGAAATGTTTTATTCCTCTTTCCATTGCTCCATAAGAGTTCAGAAATTAGTTGCTTTAACCACATCCTCACTTATGTAAGGTTAGGCTTTTATGGGATAAAGTTTCTCCTTATCAGTGACTAACTGGATCTGAGAATGCTCTGTTCTATTTTTAAGTTAAATTATATCACTCCATCTATCATGCCACTTAGTGTGAGTTAGTCTATATGACAAAACAACGATAGCTATCGCTGACTATCCCTTGGAATAATAATACTACTTACATGAAGAAGGTATAAAGGGTTTGCTTGGTCCCATTGCCTCTTATGTAAAATCGACAGCTGTGAGATGTTGGAGTTGGATCCTCTGCAGCATGTTCTGTCTCTCACTGGGGGCAGTGTGTACCCTAATGGCCCAAGTAGTCTTTGAAATCCTGGGTGTTCCTAGCTGTCACTTCCCCTGACATTGAGCTCCTTTCTTCTTTTCAAAATTTTTATTTTCCTTAATATTTCACAGAACAGGAAAAACTCTCCCCTCTATTTGTAAAGTCTCCATCATGAAAACCAAGAATGCCAAGAAGTCCAGAGAAAGTTTAAAGAAAATCCAGCCAGAGGAACATAATGGAGTTTGAGGAATAAGCAGAAGGGAATACCATTAAGTTCTTTAAAAAAAGATAAAAGCTTGGACTGACATCATCAAATCCAGATTCACAGGCTGGAAATTGACTAAACATGGAACAATTTTGCAAAGGAGGGCTTGGAGGTTGTGGCTGAAAGGCTGACCATGTTGGTTGTTATTAAAAGCCAATCAAGCTGCAGGCTATATTAGCAAATGCAAAGAAGTGGTTGTTTATCTGGTACTTGCAGGTGTGCTTCTGGTGTATTGTGTCCACAAGGGCTGCCCCAGTACAGGAATGAAAGTGGTAAACTGGATTAAATCCAGCAGATTTTCACTAGGATGGTAAGAGGAATGGTGCATGTGGCAATGAAGAGCAGATGAGGGACTTGCATTTCAATGATTCCGCATTGAAAGGCTTAAGAAAAATCTAACTCTTGTGCTTCAGTACTGAGAATATCCAGGCAAAGTAGATCCAGGCTCCTCTCAGCACAGTGGAGAAAGAAGCAGCACTCACAAAGTGCTATAGGGCACATACTAGATTTAGGAGGAAAACCTTCTCCACGACAGCAGCTAAGAATGGGAACAAGTTGACTAAAACATTGTGAAGTCTCTATCCACAGGATTTTCTCAGTTCTACTAGGTAAGGCCCTGAGTAAATTGTCCAACAGTTAGCCCTTCTTGATCAGCAGGTTGGACTAATGACCTCTTTAGTTCCCTTGCATTAATTCAGATTTTAAGATTGTAGACATCATCAGAAAACACATACTTAGTAGCAGAGGAAATTCATTTATTTGTTGAAAATTATATGACGTAGTAACACCACGAATGAAAGGCCATTGACCATGGAAGGATCTCAAGACAAATCAGAAAGCTACATTATTTTCCAATATAATGGCACATTTGGGCAGAGAGTTTACATCCCGACATGGAACTATGTATCTTACAGGTACATTAGTGAGAAAAGAAACATAAAATAAATTGTGCTTCTATCTGCTCAGGATCTGAGGGCCACTGATATGCAGAAGACTGGGATACTCAAAAACTATTCTGTCTGTTTTCAATGGCAATTTCTCCCACATCTCTCAAGTCCCTGTCAATGCAGGACTAAGGGAATGAAATCCCTCAAGTTCAAGAATCTGAATGTGTGTAAGTCCATGGGACCAGCTGAAGGAACTGGCCAATATAGTCACTAAACCACAGCAGTCAGGTGAAGTATTCAGTGACCAGAAAAGTGTAAAATTAGTAAGAAGTGGTTTCCAAGGGGTCTCTATCAGTATCATACTGTCCAATATATCTAGAGAACAGGATTAAATGCAACACCAGCAAGTTTGCAGCTGATACCATGCTGAGGAGAGCAGTTGATACTCTCTTGAAGCAATGGAACAGGTTGCCCAAAGCAGCTGAGTGTGTATGATCTATCCCTGAAGGTGTTGAAGGTAAGGGAAGATGGGACCCTGAGCAACCTAATCTTGTGGAAGATTTCCATGCCTACAGTAGGGGGGTAAATGATGATTGAAGGTCCCTTCTGAAGCAAACCATTCTGTGGTTGTATTGTATAAAATACAAGTGAGATCCCACTGGTCTACAGACAGCATTTATTTCTAATACTTTACTGCCTACTGTCTTGAGAGAGCAGTCCAGAAATCTTTGCTCAAATTTCTCTCATTTAATTTGTGTGATGAGTAAAATAGGGTTTCAGGAGTCTGTCCAATCATTATTTTCCTGTTTCTGAAAATATACATATGTGTATTTGTACTCCTGCAGCCTTAGTACTGAAGACCAGCTAATATATTCCAGTTGCTAACTGTCATGAGAGACATTATCACTACTCTTATCATCTTGAGTTCCTTACCTTATCAGATTGCTGTCTGCTGGAACAAAAGATCTTATATCCCATGATAAACAGCAATTGTGATAATATAAAAATTCTCTCTACATTTTGTGATCTGGAAATGTTCATTTCATGCATTCCCCACCAGCTTCAGCTTATTTTCACAAGCTGTTAAACTGTTACTTGAGTGAAATGAAAACTCATTTTTTCCCTTCCTACCTCCACTGAACCACACAAATTTGTGAAGTGAAAGTGCATCCATTTTTAAAGCTGCTGTGTTTTGTAATTTCTATTGTGACTATAATAATTAAAAGCCATATCTTCTGGAATTTTGCAATTATGCAAATGTGTAATTAAATCACAAGAATGAGACCCTTCAGAGCACAAGAAACCAGAAAACAAACTAAAAAAGAAAGACTACAATTTTCTTTTCAAGTTGCATGCATTTTTCAGGGTCTGCCTCCTTCCTGAAATATCAGTATTTCAGTTGTGTATCTCCTTCCTCTACAAGCTCCAATGACTGTGTCAAAACAATGTAATTCATAAATTTGTGTGGAAGTACCACTGATGATGACAGAACCAGATTCAAGATCAGAAAAATAAGAACATATGGCCAATCAAAGAGTATACTTTATAGAATCAAGGGTCAAAGGCTTAAGATACTCCAGGGCTGCATGGTCAAAACCTCTTTCAGGCAAATGAGATATTCTGAAATTCTTTTAAGTGCGTGGGGTACTTCTTGATGATATTCTCTTCATAAAATTTTCTCCAAAGCTCTAAGCTTCTCACCTTGTAGTTGTGTTTAGCAGGGAAAGCAGCAAAGACATACGTAATAATCTTCACATTCAACTTCAAAAGGCGGTGATACCAGAATTTGGCAGGGTATGTATGCTGCTTCCTTCTGCTGTGAATTCTTCTGCATTACCTCTCTGCTGTCCCATTCCTTATGCTTTTTCCTCCAGACATGCATACATTGAAGAACTTAACCAATGATGCCTAAGAGAAATCAGTGTTTTTCCCCATAGATACCTTCTCTGGGAACTTGCTGGAATATTATCTCCATCTGCATTTGACTGTGTAGCTTCCTGTAATGTAATGGACTTACCTGCTTCCCAGGGAGGTTGCTTTCTGAATTGGACATAGCCTATCTATACTCCTCTCTCATCTTGCCATGAAATACATATATAGAGAGTGCTTAGATGATCCTCTTCTATAATTAGTTACTCTCTGAGCTGTGCTTGCTGCTTAAGTTCTTGCTAAAATTGATGCTTTCATGTTTCTTTCTGTGTTAAGGGAGCATATGCTTTGTTCAATATTCTTGGTATTACAGACACGGATCAGAGTTGACATTTTCTATTCAGAGCAGCTAATCCACCTGTGAATATGAACATCTAATCCTTTTAAAGATTTTCCCTTTGGAAATGTTAATCTGCACATTTTCATATGGAAATACACTAATTTTTCTTCACACTATAATTTTAAAAAATGGGGTTATATTTTATCATTGACTTCTTGTCTTTTTTACTATTTATAGTTGATGAAATAATTTATCAGTATCTTTTTAAACATTATTTATCATTACCTTATACTTTACCATTATCCCATTTGGCATATTTCAGGCAGCACGTAATTAAAAGAAATAACAAAAAGGATTTTCATACCATGTAAGCATTTGTACTCATCTGGCTTTTTGGAAAGTTTTTTTGTACCATCTTATCTGTGTGCCTTTTGAATTCTAAACACTACCCTACAATAGCACTTTTACTTTTTTTTTTTTATAAGAAGAGTTTAAAAATATATATATTAATCTTCATATCTGCAGAACATTCCTGGTAATACAAGGCAAAATAAGCCAATTAAAATTGATGTGTTGAAGACCTAGAGTATCAAGGCTTATGTACAAAACACCCATAATGCTATTTACCTTTTTTCATAAATAGTTTTTCAGTTAAGTAAAACTGCTTTTTTGACCAGGAAAAGATGTGCATCTACAAATAAATCTAAAACATTTCTAAGATACCACTGACCTATAAAGAATATGCAGGGGCTGGTACACACAGTACTCAGCAAATGTGGAAATCTGTCCAAGACACTTCTCAGGAGCTGACTTAACACTGGCTGACTTTTGAATGGCAATAGAATCTAAACAATTCTGAGAAATAGGAGGGTCTTGTTTCATAAGCCAGTCTATCAGGTTACTGCATGTGCAACCCCTTCACCTGACTGTTAAGAAGACGTTCTATAGTGGAAAGATGCATTGTTCTTAACTGGTTCCTCTGAAGCGCTGATAACTGTAACTACTAGAGTCTCCAGTGTTGACCACCACTCATCCCTAACCAGTATAGTTCTCATTAACCTCCCACAAACATACCAGCTCCATGACTGCAACTATCCCACAATCTTAATCAGAATAATCACTCTCCTGTTTCTTTCAGTCATAAAAAAATCCACAGGCTCACCTAAGGCAACTTTTGTGTTTACACAGATGAAATATCATCTTAAGTATCTGGAAAAAGCCTGTGCTGGACACCTTACTTATTTCAGTGGTCTCTTAACGTTTGCTAGCACAGAATGCTGTAGGCAGAAGAAATCTGTAAACAAACATAAAAAAAGGAGTAATTTCCACTTCATTAGCGTCAAATCATGTCATTCAAATCATAGACTGCTTTATAAATGCTTGTTATACAAAACACAAAGACTACACAGGGTTTCTTTAAACAACCATTCATTGCTCAGAGCTAATTACATTTGAGTTGTCATAAATTATGAGGATTAAGTTACTATTCTCACTCAAAATAGTCATTTCCATTAGTTATGGAACAGTGTATGTACACTTGAATGCAAAATTATAGTCAGTCTTATCTAAAAGACCGTGGTCTTTAGCTCTTCTGAAAACGTATTTGTAGTAAAAATTAAATATGCTTAGCCCTAGTGTAAGTTGGGCAAAGCACGAATCAAAATGGAGAGAGCATTTCCTTACATTAAACCCTGCACAAGGTTATGATATGGTGCATCATCACAGTTGGAAATCACAAGTAGGAAATAGTGGTCACCTACCAGCTGGTATCTAAACTTTCTGACTCTCTGTGGTTTTGCTGAGTCCAGAGAAGCACTGAAGAACTATGTGGTGGGTATTAGTAAAGTTTCAACTGGTACAGCTGAACAGCAGGAAGCCCTAGTTTTAAAAAGGGCATGAGGATGTGAGGAATGTTAACTCCTTCTTCACTCTCATTTTCTTCCTCCTCCACCAGCTCCAGGAAAGCTGCAAAGTTTTCTATAAAACAAATGGATCTATGAGGATCTGTGAAGACTCTTGAATTTGAAGGTCCTAATGGACTGTGGGGAACTCTCTGATCTGACATCCTGCAGAGCCTCATGACAACAGTAATGGGATAAACTGACAGTAACTAGTAAAATACATCCAAGAGCTGAAAGGCCTCATGGCAGCTATATTATAGACATGCAAGCACTGAATGCTTGACAACTATTTTAAAAACACATGCTTGCAATTTGTCAGCAGAGAAAATTAGGTTAACATAACAGTTGCTTCCCCAGCTCATGTCCCCAGCAGACACTAAGTTGAAATGCTTGTGAACACCTGACAAATACAAATTTATATATACTCTGGTCCTTGTTTGCTTCCATTATCTTGGGGAGCAGCAAGTACAACACCGAGTTAAGGCCTGACAGCCTGAAGGAAGAATAAAAATTAACTTTGCTTCCAGTCAGCATCTGAGAGAGGAGGAAAATCATTTGGAAGTTTCTGTTTTTCTCATTGGTATGTGCAATACGCTAGTAGCTAGACTGTGCAAAGAGGTGTTTGCGGTCCCAGTTTACTGCTACACTTAATCAGGGTAGCCGCACTAACTGTATTTTATGTAAAGGTTTTAAGAAAAATTCAAATTTCAGTGCATCCTCAACTGCACATGAAATGAAAACTAATCTCTCTTTATTCAGCCCATGCCTTTGTGTGTGCTAAATGATAAATATGCTTATGAAAGATTTGAGGATTTTGCCTTGTCCCACTACTATCTGTGATTGACCTGGAATGTAAGGACAGAGATCTTGCACGCTGAAGGAAGAGCATGCTGAAGGAAGAGCAACCATCTGACGTTCAAACAACCTGCACCACACAGTCTTCTCTATACCATATGTATGAATTCCAGATACACAAGGTATGTATTTTAATGTGCACTTAAAGAAGGAGGATCAGTTTCAACCACAGAGCTGTTACTCTGTGAAAAAAAACTTTTCAAGGAAACTGATCTGAGTGGGTGGATAAGGAGATTAGGAAAAGAGGCAAATTGGGAGTTATAACCCAAAACACGTCTCCCATCTTTTACTTGGAAAATACCACTGCTTGGGAAAAGTTCAGTTCATTAAGTTAATGACTTGACATCCAAGACCTGCTCATGATCTGACATAATAAAAACCAAAGTAATATGCTGCTATAGTATTTTGAGAGTGAAAAAATGTCCACTTTCAAATTGAATCAAAATAGTATTGCAGAAAGTTATTTTTTTATAACTGAAAAAAGGAACTGGAAATATGAAAAGTCAAAAAATGGTACTTTTTCTTTTTCACTTTTCAGGTAATTTTGCCTTTCTCAATACATAACAGTCTCAGTCAAATATAGTCTGAAAAATAGTTCAATGTAAGAAGGCAAATTCTTTTCCCTCCCCTTTGCTTATAGCAATAGTGAATGAATTAGCTATTGATTAGCTATTGTTTTCTCTTATCCTTTCTGCTAAGTGCATGTTTACAGAATGAAGCATACAAAAAGACTTGCTAAGCTCCAGACTATAATCATGATGTTCAAAGACATCTCTCTTAAATCTGACCTTGCACACAGGTCCTCCCTTTCTACTCAAGTGATGCCCTAAGTCCTCCATCTTACTAGACTGTTTTAATGGAACCTATCCAATATACTTGTTATGAAATCTATACCTATTTATAGACACTTAAATGTGAGGAGAGTACATGATCCTGCCTTTGCCCATATACGCTTGCTACCATCACTAAATGATACTGTGTCCTTTTAAAGAAAAGCTTTAATTTTTATTTCAGGTTTCTTTCAGATCTTAAAAGTTTTATGATGTTTTGACATAGTTCTTTGTTAAGATTTTTAAAAGACTTTGTTTATGGCTCTTAGCTTTTAGAGGAGAAAGGGAAAGGAAAGGGATATTACCATAAAAATACACAAGGGGATGTAAATGGCCTTTGAAATTTAAATGTAGTGTTTCTTTCTTTTTCTTAGTGTTAGATCTGTTCATTTACAACCATATTCCCTGAGGAAAGACAGTATGAAATGAATTAAGAAATTGCTTAAATTAGTGTATTCATTCTGCAGAAATATACGCCTGGGCCAGCAGGAGTAACTGAAATTTACTGAAAGAGAAGTTTCAAAGAAGAATTCTTTTGTAACATAAGCTATACTTTAGAATAACTTTTATAATTACATGACACTTTATGAATAGATTTCTAAAGAGAAATATGAGTGCAGAAAAATATAGCATTATTTATAGATTAATTAATGTCAGCTCTATTTGGCCTTACCATTTTAGCCTACTGAGAACAAACTTTCAGAGTGTGACTAGTTTCAAAATACCATTCAAAAACACAGTGATAACTATTTCTTTCTGGGACAGATGAAGTTTAACTTAAAAGTATGAAAAAAAATGTTGTCTAGTTTAATCAGATTTCACAAGATCTGAAGTGCTAGAACTAATAGTGATTGTATAATATTAAAAAAAAATATTGTTATGCTTGCTTACCTTTCTGAAGCTGTTACTCTGTGTCCTAAGTGTATATCTTCTCCTAAGTGACACATAAGATACAATTTAAATCTAAAAGACTGTTTCACATCTTGGTCAATGCAGCACACAATGTCTAAATTAAGCAACCATAAAAAAAATAAAATAAATATATATATATATGAACAAAAATCCAAAGAGCAAACATCTCCAGAAACATATCTAAGGGGGAAAAAAGGTATCTTTCTTAATTACATACACTTAATTACTAAACCCAAGCCTGTTACAAATAGTGATAGCTATTAATCAACTTTTTCTGCATCTAGTCAAAGTTGTTTAGTTTTTGTTATAATGAATGTTATAAAACTCCAAATAACTCTGTGGGATGCATTTTAGACAAGTTCCTAAATAGGATGCAGTAGGTAAGGAAGGTTTTTTTCCACCATAATGCAAAAAGAAGAAAGTTCTAGGTGTAAAGATGGAGTGATTGTCTTTAAGGAAGAAATTCCCTTTATTTTTGTCCCCTGCTGCTGATCCCATGGATCTCTTGTTGTGTTTCCTATGTCCTGTGTGGTCTCCCAGACAACCTGGGGCATCTCAATTGGCAGTGGAACCAGGTTTGAGTAATGGAACACTGCTGTGTCTAATTTGGGTTACTTGAGTCATCTCCAGAATAGAAGATCATCTGGCTGTAGTAGTAATGAAGGGACAAACTCTGGATATCACTGAATGGAGTGAAAATCAGTATGTAGCCCTTGTGCTTGCATTTGTTTGATAACAACACAGAGGACAGTTTTGATGTTGCATTACTAATGACGGTGCACTAGGGTCTATATTAGATAAATAGGTTTTCACAAAAAGTTGGATCTTGCTGTTCTGTGTGAGACTCCTATACCTGCTAAAACATTTATCAACACATTCAACAATGAACTAAAGTTTTCATGAGTCGGACACACACATACCTGCTCACTGAAGTAAGTTTTTTATCTGTGAATTCTCTTGTTTTGGAGACACATCAGATGGCTTCACCTCAGAACAAGACTCATCATAGCATCAAATCATGCCAACTAATCCTGGATTTAAGGGTGACTTACAGTCCAGCTGAATTTCTACCATAATAAGTTAATTTTAAGAGACTCAGATGCTCCTAGTCTTTTTTTTTTCCTTTATCAGAGCTCAACTGAAGATTTAATTAGAAAGCTTATAAACTTAAAAACTTAAGAGCATGTGAAATGAGTATTTTAAATGTGGGAGCACGGTCTTCCTAGTGAATGACAATGAATAAGACAGGTAACATCCAGAGTCAGATATTAATATTAGTATATAATAGAAGTGGAGGCTATTGCAGGTGAGGAAATGAGAGATCAGCAGAAAAGACACTTAGGCCTGTACAACAAACAGGTTTCTTCCTCCCTTGGTGTGTCCTCCCCAATACTCTCCAAGCCAAGCAACTGGCAACGAGCATTCACTGCAGATGGATCAGCAGTAGCTGATATAACACTGTGCAGTTGAATCCATCTGGCATGTAAGTGTTTGGTATAGTGTTTGTTAGCTGCTTACCAGATTTTTCCCCTCTCTACATAAAAGCTGGGAAAGATGTTTTTAGGTCCACTAGCCATATTCTATAAACTTTCTTTGTAGCCAAGAGGGTGTTTGAGCAAACTGCTCCCATGCTGCTTCCACTTTCCCCACCCTTCTGCTTTTGAGTCACTTTCAGATGTTCTTGAACATTATCTCCACTGTAAATGGATGGCAGATTGTTTGGGCTGCGATTAAATTAGGCAGGCACAGGTGGCATCACCTATTGTAAGTTTGTCAATTTTTATGTCTACTGCAGCAGCTGCTCTTCTTTATCTTTTAATAACTCAGCAAAGAGGAAAGGATGCTGAGTCCATAAGGTGAATTACATGAAAAAAACTTCTAATGTTTTCAGAGTCAGAATATTACACATGCCATTGCTCAGTGACAGCTCTCTTTCTCCCCTGGTCTCCATGAGGAGATTTTGGGATGCAAGGGCATTAAATCAGCAGCAGGGAAGAAATGCTCTATGGCGTTTGCTTTGCCCTTTAATTTAGATTTGGTTAATGACCTAGGAAAATTTACAGAGCTCTACAGAACAGTGTGCTGTTATAGGGAAGACACAGTCATTAGATACCATACTATGCAGTGCTTTGGAAGCAATAATCCTTAGACTTCAGTGTAATTTTAGTTAACACAGAAATTACTTCCAATACTTAGCCTTGGAACTAAGTATTGGATACTGTATCATGTCAATACAATCTATGTTATATTTCTGAAATTTTGTTCGCATTAGTTCTTTTTCAGATGGTCACTATTTGATGTTCATTTATTGTTTAAAAGTTTACACAGTTATTTTTACATAGTTTATTAGGGTTGGAAGGGGCATTCAAAGCCCATGAGGTCCAACCTTCCAGCTCAAGCAGGATACAGTTTACTGAAAAGCATAACCACCTAAAAGTCTAAATCAAAGTACACAAAAATGCATCCAGGTAGGTCTTAAACATCTCCAGAGGAGTGGACTCCACAACCCCCTTGGGCAACCCATTCCAGTATTTAATAACACTTACTGTAAAGAAGGTTTTCTTCATACTGAGGTGAAACTTCCTGTGTTCAAGTTTGCATCCATTACCCCTTGCCCTGTCTGATGCAATTGAAAGAAGAAATTCCTTTCTTCTTGCCACTCAGCTCTCATGAATTTATACACAATAGTTAAATCCCACAAAGCTGTCTTTTGTCCAAACTAAATGTTCCATTTTTTTCAATCTCTCTTCAAAAGGCAGTTGTTCCAGACCCCCAATCATCCTCATAGCTCTGTGTTGAACTCTCTCAGTTGCCTACCCCTCTTGAATTGGGAAGACCAGAACTGGACACAGATTTCCAGGTGTGGCATCACTAAAGCAGAATAAAGGGGTAGAATAACTTCCCTTGATCTGCTTGACACACTCTTCTTGATACATCCCAACAACCTATTGGCCTTCTTGACCACAAGGGTAATTGCTGATCCATTTTAATTTGTTACTCCCAAAAACTCCAAGATCCCTCTCCCCAGGGGTTCTCTCTATGTGGTCACTACCCAATCTGTATTGATGCCTCCCATCATTCCTTCCCAAGTGAAGGACTCTACATTTGTTTTTGTTAAAACTCATTAGCCCAACTCCCCAGCCCGTCCAAATCTTGGACAGCCACTAGGTGAATTTTGATAGAAGTTTGTTTTTTCAGCATTGGCTATGACACTAATACCAATTTGAATGATTTGTTTTACAAGTACCCATATTGCATGCAAAAGAGAGAGATTTTAAAGTATATTAAAAAGCACTACTTCTGTCAAGTACTTACAAACAAATATTAAGACAAACAACTAAATCTCAAATATGTCATCCCCTTCAATGAAGTAAATTACCTCAATTTGATTTGTTTTACTGAGATAATACATAAGACATTTAAAGCTGCTTAAGCACTAGTTCAATTTGTAGGTTGCAAGAAACATTAAAAAAGTGGGGAGGGAACTAGCAAAAATAGTCATATTGCTATTGTCACTACCATACATGTAGCCCGTTTACTTTAGCTTAGTAACCCATTTACTTTTGCTATTCCATAGTTATCAACGTTTAACAAGAAAATGGGTAATTCTCACTTGGTAGTCTGGACTATTCCCCTATGCATAGGGCAAAAGGCTCTAAAGGCCTATTGACTTACTGAAGTGCAGTGTACCAGCAGCTGTAGAGTGTGCTTTATTTAAACATTCCCAACTGCATTGAAATCATCACTGTACATGTTTAGCAATAAAGAAAAGTTAGTGAAAATCATGCATTTTAAAACAAATTATAGTTTTAAACACTGTTAATAAGATTGTGCTCCAGTCATAGAGTATCCTGAACTGCAACCCAGGTATCCAAATATTTGTTACAAGTTGTTCAAATATCACTTCCAAGTGGCTTTTCCTTATTACTATTGTTTGTATTCAGCAGGTTGACTAGAATCTTTCTACAAATGTATGAATGATGAACAGATTTAAGTTAAATCTTAGGATCACTCTACACATCTCTCTCCTCTTCTCCCTCCTCCACCCCCATTCAACTCCTATGACATAATAAACTTCTCTTCACCTTCTTCAAAGCCATCATCATCCTCTATAGCTTCTCCAGTGAAACAGCACACAGCACAAGGGAGTATCAGTTATGAGTTATCAATAACTAACAGTTATTGCTGTTCATAAACATGATGCCATACAAACATTAATTTGTGCATTTTGTAAAATTTGCCTTAATGACAAAGCATAGGTAAATCTGATTCTACAGCAGGACTCTAGCTACTCACTGAACTCCTCATTATTTGCAGTTGTTTGCATTTGAGTTGCTGTTTTATGATCCTCCCCAAGTGATGCTATTTTTATTCTAGATTACATTAAGAAATCATATAGATTTCAGTTCCATTTCTACTTCCTAGTAACAACAGCTGGCTGCTTTTTGAGCCCCACAAATATTCATTATATGGAAGACATAATGTACATGCTTTTTAAAATTCAGACACACATTTGGTATAATAACGTGAGCCAGAAGTACTGCACAGCAATATGGTTCACAGAACAAATTCTTACTTATTCCTGATAATATTCCAACATTGCAAAGAAAAGATACCGGGGGATTGAGGAAGACCTATGTGTCTCGGAGCTCATCCACTTCTTCTAGTTACACCAGCTGCCTTAATAAATCAAATGAATATCCCTATTATTTGAAAGGGACTGGCACAGTCACCTTTATCTTAGAATTTTTGTGATTATCCAAGCAGCTATGTTGAGGCAATATGGAAAGCACCAATAAATATAAAACATAGTGACAAGGAACTGGTCACAGAAAACCAGGGAATACATTTCCACTAAGGTAATAGAGAGAATTGATTTAAGCAAAACTCACCATTAGAGAAAATTCTGAGATGAAGTCACTAGGAGTTCACTCTTCTGTTCAATGTCAGAGAGGAATTCTAGAAAATGTAAGGATATAAAGGATTAACTCCCCCATGATCAGAGTGTGGCCACAATCTGTATTCAGCTTTGAGATAAAATTTTCAATTTCTCATTTGAAATGGGAAATAGTTGCCCATGTCTGATTATGTTCGAGATTTTCTTACCATTAGTTTAACTTGCAGGAACTTGTATAAGATTTCCTATCATATTTAGTCAATACCACACATCCCTGGCAAAGAGCTGCAAGGGAATTTTGATGAATTCAGCGGGAAGATACATTTAGGCAAATTCCATTTGGTTATCTCATTTAGAACCTAGCTTTAGATGTGTTTTAGTTATGACAGAGAAATAATGTGGTGGTCTCTTCAAATTAAATTTCAAGCACTAAGTGTTTGGTTATAACTTTGTGACTTCATATTTATATTTTCACTTTGCATTGGTCTTATCTGAGCAAGAAACCCAAATGAAAGCAACTTGTTAGACAACAGGTTAGTTTTCATCACCTCAGCCTTTTAAAGACCATTAGTATTAAGAAATATTGGGAGTTGTAAATGACTGGCATAGATTTTGGCCTAAAATAGCATCTACATGCTGAGTGCAGAGCCACTGTCCCAGTCAGCTGATCTAAACCTCCTTTCCCAGAAGGTTTGTTAGAGTAGGTTGTTATCCTGGTTGCACTATGCAATAGATTTTGATAGAAATACACAGAGGTTGGACCACATAGTTATTAGTTGATCTGATCTCAAACAAATGTAAGACTGCAGCTGCTGCCAGGTGTGCTAATCATTCCCACGGATAAGCTTTCCTAGAATCAAAACCTTGGAGAGTCTTCCAGCCTGAAATATGAAAATGCACACAAAATCCAGAGAACTGAGGCTCTTTCTTTAATTGATTCTTAATCTCACTGGCTCCCAGTGATCTTACTAGTAAACAACTGTGACTTAATCTTTAATGCAGACTATACCTATTAGAGAAGCAAAGATACAGAGTTGAGATGCCAAAAGCATAAAAAGTAATTTTCATATTACTATTTGCTTAGATTTCTCTGGGAGACAAATGCTGTTGTCAAGAAAAATTAATTACTTCATTAATAGCAAGTCAGGAATAGATACCTTCCTCCTGTGTGGTTGTACACAGGATACTGTAAAACAGATTACTACAGCATAACAGAGTCATAAAAACAGATCAGAAATGTGAGCTGGTTTCACTGCTTTAGACAACATGTTAAGTATTTTGTTAACTCTTGATGAAAAAAGCCATTTGCTATATTCACTATTAGTCCATCTCTATTAGTAGTGCCTAAATTAAATTTATGTGGAGAAGTTAGGATAATGAAGCATAACAAGATGAATAATGAATGCACAGGAACTTTTGCTTGTGCAGCATCGCATTTTGAGACATACTAAGTTACCTTTGTTTAAACCTTTGCCATTTAGCACAAGAGAAAATCCCAGACTAATTTCAGCTTTATTACAGAGTAATTTCAGAGACAAGCTCCTCCAGTAACAACTAATTACATTCTGGTTTATAGACCAGGCTTGCCAAGGATCTTTTTCTATGTGTGATTGGTTTCCTTGTCTGCTTTAGCTTCAACTGAAAATGGCAAGTGAAAATGAGGACAAAACAAAGTTCAATGCGTGAGTGGATTCAGGAAGTCTGGTTTCCTATTTTTTGTATATCAAAGTTAAATTATCTTTTTAAGATTCTAGTATTTCTTGGCTTTTCTTGTGTTTAAGAACACTTTAGAATTCATGCTGAAGTTTTTCTGCTAATATAACTTTTCATTCTCTATGAACATGTGGTCAAATTCAACTGAATATGATACACACAGGGGGTCCTTATGTGCCATTTGAAAAGCTGGAACAAATGACAGAATAATCACCAAAACTAACACTGATTGTAATTACAGGCACAAACTGGAACCTTGTGCACTGAGAATTTCCCTGACAGTTGATTTTGTGTTTATTTTGCTTCAGTTTGTATTGTTTGTCCATTGTTTCCACCTGTTACCAGGTATACTGAGAGTTTGGCCTTTTTGTATCTTTAGATCTTGTTAAAAATGCTAATTAAAGGGAGATCAATGATTAAGTGCTGTGGTTGGAGGAAACAGAAGGCCAAATTCCACTAGAGGATTAACACCAAAGCTTAGAGATTCTGGATCCCCATTTAATATTTTTCCCACCTGATGTCCTTTATTTGTGCTGTTTCTCTATAGATTTAATTCTATTACTTATTTTCCTCTCTGCTGACATCTACTCATTACAATGATTTTTAGGATGTGCTGCATCATCACACCAGTATGTATCACATTATTTACATGACAGGTATTTGGTAGCTTTCAGTCTGCATTCTAGAAGTCCTCATCTTAACTAGATTCCTTAACTCTCCCAGGTTTATGTCCTATTTTTAGTATTGATCAGTGCTCCTAGTCTGGTGTCACTTTTACATTTGTACACCTTTTTTGACAGTTCCTCCTCTTGGTTATCTCATCAATACCAAATGTGAAGGAGACGAAGCTTGACATCCAACTCTTGCACAACCTGAATCTACTCAGTTTACTTTAGGATTCTTCAACCACGCCAATACTGAATCCAACTATTAGACTTGTGTTTGTATTTATTCAATGTTCACCTTTTCCTATGGAATCCTTTGGAAGAGATACAATATTTTTATTTTCTGAATTTTGACACCTTGAGCCCTATCTTAGGACACTTTTAAAGACATTAGCTGGGACCTGGAATTGTTTCTTCAAAGAGAGTAAGATCTGCACAGCAATGTTTCTAGTGAAGCATTCAAACAATTAAGTAATGTACATATCCTATAATGTTGGGAGTAAACAACACAGTGATAGAGGCATCTCTGCTGCAAATCAACTCCAGAACAGTAGTTAAATAGCATTAAAAACCTGCAGTTCACTCCATACAGAGTACTACACCACTATACTTCTATCTTGATGGTGGACTACATAAGAAACAAGCCGAATAACACTCTCTTTCTTTTTGCTCATCACTGTAGAGGAGCCAGTAGGAGAAAAAAGAAGATGTTGACCACAAAATTGGTTTCATTTTCTCAAGTTACATCAGTTAGTAATACACATTCTGTTCTCTACTTGACCATTTAGAGTCTTTAGCAATCACAATAGCTCTGTAATACTGTTTTGCTTGAAAGCTGCAGCTTAGCAACGCACTTTCATGTTTGGCTGGACACGATACAAAAGATATATTCTCTGTATTGATATGAAAATTTCTGTCTTATGTCACTGAGATAAAGTGACACATACAAATTCTGGAAAGCTGAGCACTACCTCTTGAGCTAAGTTTCTGAAGTCACTACATAACCCAAAAGTATGTGTGCTAATTACAGGGGTAAAATAAAAGTTGCTTCAAGTACAAAGAGTACACAGAGTTAACAGCAGTTCCACCCTTATTTCATTAATCCCAAGAACATTTTGCAATGTTACATCCATAAATCCAACCAATGTATAACATTAAGCACATACAGTATCACAGGCAAAACAAAGTACTTCAAGTTGAAATCACAGAATCATTTAGGTTGGAAAAGATTGAGTCTAACCACCAACTTAGCTGTACAAAGCCCACCACCAAACCATGTCCCTAAGCAACAGATCAACATGACTAAACACATCCAGGGATGGCAATTCAAGTCCCACTCTGGGCAGTGTGTTTCAGGGCCTAATGACCCTTTCAATAAAGAAGTTTCTCCTAATGTCCTACGTGAATTTCCCCTGGTGCAACCTGAGACCATTTCTTCTTGACCTATTACTTGCTACCTGTGAGAAGAAACCAACACCAATCTCTTTATAACCTCCTTTCAGGTAGCAGTAGACAGCGATAAGGTCTTCCCTCAGCCTCCTTTTCTTCAGACAGGAAAAGCTTGAAATAGAAGAGGTCCGTCCATATCTACACAGGTACACATAGAACATTAGAGGTTGGAAGGTTCCTCCAGGTGTCATTGAGTCCAACCCCCCTGCTCCAGCAGGGTCATAAAACTTAAGACAGGTTACATAGAATCAAAGTCTCCAGAAAAGTAGCCTCCACAACCTTCCTGGGCAGCCTGTTCCAATGCTCAAGTAACCTTTACACCAAAGAAATTTTTTTTCGTATTGAGGTAGAACTTCCTGTGCTCCAGCTTACACCCACTACACAGGGCACAAGTGAAAAGAGATTGTCTCTTTCTTCTTGACACTCAGTCTTCATGTATTTATACATGAAGTGACAGTAATATAGTCATTTAGTGATTAAGTTCCCTCATAATCTCCTCTCCAAGCTGAAAGTCCCAGATCTCTCAATCTCACCTCATAAGGCAAGGGTTCCCCATCTCCTGATCATCCTCGTTGCCCTCCCTTGAACTGTCTCAGTCTTGTCTCTATCCATTCTCTTGAACTGAGGAGCACAGAACTGGATGCAGTGTTCCAGATGAGGCCTCACTAGGGCAGAATAGAGGGAGAGGAGAATGTCCCTTGACCTGGACACACTCTTCTTGATCCATCCTAGGACTTCATTGGCCTTCTTGGCCACAACAGCACATTGCTGTTCCATAGATAACTTATTGCCCTCAAGAACTCCAAGAAGTGTTCTCCAGAGATTGGCCCCCAATCTGTATTGATGAATTTCATTACTCCTTCCTAGGTGAAGGACTCTGCACTAATTCTTATTAAACCTCACTGAATTCCTCTTAGCCCATTCCTTCAGTCTGTCCAAGTCTTCCCGAATGGCTGCACAGCCATCAGGTGAATTGGCCAATTAATAAAGGTACTGAACAAAGTCAGACCCAGTGCAAATCCCTGGGGAACACCACTGGTTACAAGTCTCCTGTTATAGACTCTGTGCCAAAAATCAACACTCCTTGGGCTCTGTCATATAGCCAGTTTTTAATCCAAGTCACAGTCTAGTCTTCAATCCCACAGTTCCTAAATTTACTATTACTGTTACGGGGGACTGTCTATCTATATTTATGACAACCTGAAATAGTAGTCTTGCTAAAAACCCATATGGTTTGCATAAGACAGAAGGGATATCTTACTTAAATAACTCACAATAATTTTACATAAATAAATGCAAAAATCCATCTCTCCTTGAACAAGGCATTTTACATGTAAGGCTACACATATGACAAAGGGGAAAAACTTAATGCCAGAAATTAAATTAGCTAAGTATAATGAATGGAAACCAGTCATTACCTTTACAATTCCCACTTTACATCTGTAGTTTGAAGGCTCAGAGGAATTTCATGGCACCTGAAACTCAATAGTGAGGTGATGCTTAAAATCAAGCTTACATATCAAGAATATAAACTTTTTACTCTTCCCACCAATTCCACCTTTGTCTGACAGAAGGAGCCTCAGCCTTCTCAACATTGCTGACTTCCCCGAGGTTCTTGTACTGACTGTATACAGCTCCTATTTAAACTGTCCAGTGACACTAGTTCAGTAAATGAATAGAAACAGGTGGAGAAACACATCAGCTCAGCTCAAGGTAACTCATTCAAGTAACGAAGCAATTATTTCCAGGTATACAGATTCAGCTAACTCCTTGCAGTTCCCTTCTGTCCTCAGAGACACCACAAGCACATGCACCTATAATACGCTTTTCTTCATTTTACATCACGTTACAAGTAGTAAAAAATTGAGCAAACACATGATATGGTTGCTGTGAAATTATATTATGAATAATTAAAATTGAAATCTTTTTTTTCTACTCTAATTCCTAGCAGGTTCTTTTCTTTGATGTAGATAGAATTAGGAAAAAGGAAAAAGCCCAGAATGGTAGATATTTCTGGCATAGGAGTGTAATGCTAGAGCAGATTACTGGCAAATCTCCAGCAGGTGGCTATAAAACTCTTATTCAGGGATTTCCTTTTGATAAATTATCTACAATATAAAATGGGTTTTTTTTCAGTAGAACATTGAGCAACCATATAAATACACTCGGAGCACTCTCAGGCAAAAAGCACAGGATGATAATTTCTACACATGCTCCCAGTATGGGTACTATGTTCTATAATAAGGGACCTAGTGGAAAATAGAGATTAAGCTTGTAGGATCTAAGCTAGCCCATTAATGCAGTAACATTCCCAAGGAAACTTGAGAACTGGGGATATCGATCTAAGCCCTTTAAGATCCTAAAATTGACAACTGAGAAGGCTGGTACAGGAAAGTATCAACTCTTTCAGCTGGGCTTTTTTTGTGGTTCTAGCTTTCCAAATCTTAAGTATCTAGAAAAAAGAAACACAGGCTCCCCGCTTTTGATCTGAGAGAGCAAAACACCTCCACAGTGTTTCATCCAGTGCAGAGATACCTGCGTAAGACCACTGAGATCTGTTTTGGAGATGTCTTTTTCTACTTTTTCAGGGAGGTCTAGATACGAGCCTACTGATCTGATAATGTTAGCAAATACCTGTCCCATGGATATGGAGTTTATACTCCAGAGTTTTGCCAGATTAGCTGTCAGTGTTTCAAAACAGACATTTGCTTTTACTTGTCACCAACATTTTTCCTGTGTTACTGAAGTAGCAGTGTGTGCCTCTTTCCCTTTGATGCTCCATACTCTCTTTTCATATCTGTACTACCAGTAGGAATGGTTTGGACTTACAACTCTAAAGGTATTACTGACCATACAGAAAGTATTTTTTTACATGGTGCTTAATATTTCCATTGTTTCTTTACTAGCAAAGCAAACTGTCTGGGCTTCCTGCCTCTTGCAAAGTTAGCTTTTGGAATAGTAAATGACAGTACCAGGAAAGGAAGAAAAACTAGTCCTGGATAAAATTCATATAGCCACAAAATGATGACCATCAAGTTTTGCATCCAAGTTTTGGAAGGAGTAATTTCTAGAGTAACTGAATCAGAATACCAATAACTTAATTTTAAGTTGGAGTTTGGAAAAACTGTGGCCACACAACAGGATTTCCTGCAATAGTAGGCGATTTTACCTTTTGAGTTAGGAAATCTTCCTGCTACGGCATTCCAGCAGGCGATAGTAACAGTCTCTGATGTACTCTGCTAGCCTCTCAGAAACTTACCGGAAAACTTCCTATCAAAAAAGCAATTGCACAGGCTACTGAACAACAGTAAATCTAAGAGCCATGAGATTTCCATCAGGCTTCTATGTTTTCTCCAGCTATAAGCACTGTATTTTCTTTAAAAACACTTGTCCTAAGTAAGTATGAAACTCAGCACTTCTGCTCATAGTAAGTGATTCAACCCAGGCCCATCACAAATGTAAGCCACATTGCTAAGCAATGCACAAAAGCTTCTGGTTTCCACTCTGTCTCATTTTCTGTGATTCCCCTTTGTCCGTTTACCAGATCTGCCAACAAGGCAAGAAAAACTCACTGGATGCCACAGCAGTTCACTATTGCCACAGAAAAAGTACATGCTCAAATGACTTGTGTCTAGGCTGTAAAACCCCTCTGAGATACTGTCTAGGAATGCACTCTCACAATGATTTAAGATGGTGACTAGAGGGAAGCCATTCTCAGAAAATCGTAACAGTCAAAACCGAAAAAGTCAAATTGAATCATCTAGTCCATTACTCTGAAAGTGCAGGATTGCTCGTGGAATACGTTTAAGCCTTGTCTAGTTTGGACATTGACCAATGTAGACACTTTCTTCCCAGGGCTTAGAAAGAAAAATACATCATCTTAGCTTAACCAGGCTAGGTGAGCCACACTGACTGTCCATGTGTGTCCAATTAGGCAGACTATCACAAACTAATTTAATTTAACTTTGGCCCAATTATCTCAGATTAGCTACAGGCTAAAAACATGCACAGACAGTTAAGGTGCCTCAGGTGATGTGCAGTACTTTGACAATGGATCCAAGTCCTCACAAGATTATTCCCTGGATTGTTCTGACAGCCGGATTTTCCTGATGCTGTTTTTATTTTCTTATTCTCATTTATTTTACAAGCTAAATTTAAATAGCTGGTTGTAAAGGCTTATAAATCCTTTCTCTGTTGAACAGACCATTAGCCGCATTAACACATTTTCAGCCCTTTCACCTTCTTTTCTGTGGGGTCCATTAATTAATGGGGAGATCATGATAAGTCTGGAGATCTTCCACACAGGCTTCTCCCAACAATAAAGAACAGCAGAGAAAAATCAAGCCATGGACACCTCTAAGTTTAGGCACAATTTTAGTGGCTATATCAAGCACATTAATTCACTCAAATATAAACAGATAGGTATCAACATTTGGTAGTGTCTGAATGAGTTAAAACTCTTACTTCTTTCCAGATATGTTCTGCAAAACATCACAAATATTTCTCACATTTTTCTGGAAAACAGTTAATTTTTAAGATTAGTTATCATGGTTATTATAGTTATCATGGCTTTACTGTCTTTATCAAAAAGCAGTCATTTGCTCAAACTGAAAGTTTATTAAATAATTTCACTTCAGTAACAGTTTAATAAAAAAATATTGCCTAGAACAAAAAAAAGAGTTTTGAAGAATTGTATACTTTGTTCCTAGATTCATAGAATGGTTCAGGTTGGAAAAGACCTTAAAGAACATCTAGTTCAAACCCCCCTGCCATGAGCAGGGACACCCCCCACTAGACTAGGTTGCTCAAGGCCCCATCCAATCTGGCCTTGAACACTTCCAGGGAGGGGGCGTCCACAACCACCCTGGGCAACTTGTTCCAGTGTCTCACCACCCTCACCTTGAAGGACTTCATTCTGACTTCCAGCCTAAATCTACCCTTTTCCAGCTTCCTAGATTTCTCTCTGTTTTCTCAGAGGGCAGCAGTACATCATAAAAAGAAAACATTGTCACTAACAGATAACACCATGTTGGTAAAGTCCTCCTAAGAGTAAATCGTGACTATATTCAGTGTATAGTCAAATAAATCTGGCAAAATGTGATTAAATGAATATGGTAAAATGAATGAAAGTTCAATATAAAAAGAGTACTAGGAGATTCTGCAAGTATATAATGTGAGTCCACATGATGACACAGATAGATTAATAATTTGGAGGGTAAGACAAGGGTACAAGCTCCATCCATTGTGTTACTTATTTTGCTGTTTATTTTTCTTTTTTTTATATAAGCTCTCTGCTGTTCCCAGAAGGTCATTAAAATACTGTATTTGGAAGTACCAGAATATAAGGCTTAGCAGAAGAAGGCTATAAACCAGGATGTGACACTGGTGTAAAATTTCTGGAAGATGGAAGTGTTTAATAAATCACCATGGGACACAGGCAACACATTCTTTTCTAAACAAATGAAAAAAACCTTGTCAAGTGCTCTAATATCCCATCAGTAGGGAAGAGGAAAAGCAATAGGGTATGTTCAGGCAGTTAATTCCTGTTCTGGGTGGGGGGGTGTGTTAAGATTGTCCAAAAGCATTTATTTGTCTTTCCTTCTCCTTTGTTAACTTAAAATATTTGTAGTAAGAACTTCTCAAAATGTAGACACTGCCTAGCAGTATTTCATTTACTGGTAACTTTAACAATTTAAACCATCATGCATTTAAAAAAGGAGTGCAGATGGAATCCATATGAAGAGCTTTCTGGCACTCAGACAGAAAAGTACCAGATGAATGTAAGTGATGGGCTACAATCACTGACATCATTCAAATCCTTCCCATTGCCTTGATGAGGTAATAAATAAAAAGTGTGCTGAGGAACTTCATCACCATGGCTTTCGATCAGCTTTTGTTAAAACATTTTGAAACATTTGGATTCAGGACTTCATTGTTATTTCATCTCTTCTGGAGCCTTAGCACCAACTAATTGGATGTGAATCAATAAGCAGATAGTCCAGTAAATCACTCATGCAGCACCAGATGTTTCCTGAAGTCTCCAGTGAAGGCAGGTGTGGAGTAATCCCCTCTACCTTTGCTGGTTTTTGTGTGCTCTGTAAATCAGTAAAAGACTGATTCATGACATCAAGCATGAAATTATTGTCCTCCAGAGGTTTTTTTTGCTGGAATGCTATTTGATGCTAAAAATATTTGCTATCAATGAAGAAATGCAGATCCTTCCTGAATCTCTCCAGGTTTTGTCTTTCACTGCAGCACAGAGAATGTATTTCTTTTCATCAACCCCAAACTTGCCACCTCTGAAATTCACTGGTTGTCTCTTTATCAGGGAGGTCAACCACTATTTACCAATCACAAACATTTTTATTAAGTTCTGTGCTGGTTTGAAAATTATCACATTTTCAAATACCAGTTGTGGTGCTTTTATGCTGAAAAAGCATTTTATTTTGAAGCTGGAGGTAGCTTTCCTAGCAGACCTCCTGTGTCAGTGTCTGGACTCTACAGGTGGACAGAGTCCTAAAGGGAAGGTACTTCCTCCTTCCTTCCTTCTTCTTCCACTTGTCTGCTCCATTTTTGCCTCATCTCCTGCTCCTGCTACAACACATCTTCACAAACAGGGAACTCCTCTAGGAGAAAGCTCCACTCCTCAAGGACGTTTTGGGGCAAGCAATGGCTCTCAACCCCCTGCCACCGATGGGTGGAAGCCCAGCTATAACTCTGTTGGGGGGTAAGCCACAGCCCTCTTTTGCACAGGAGATCAAATGCAGAGTGGCTGAAAAGACCAGCTGGTCTCGGTAACTGCAAACCCCTTGTGTGGGGTGAACCTGCAGCCCTCTCCTCTTTCACTGAGGGCTCAGATACAGGAAAGCTGTACCAGCTCATTCTTGTCCTTTGCAGTGGGCCAAAGCAAGGCAACTCCTCCACATAGCCACTTCTACAGCGTACACCTTTGCAGATGTCAGACAGAGGTGAGCTCTTAACCCTCTACCTCCCTTAGTGCCTGACCACAGGGGAGAAGAAAGAAAGAGCCTTCTCTGCATGAGAACTGTGGAGAGCCTATTTGCCATAACAGGTGGCTCCATGTAACCAGTGCCATGTTGGCTTTTCCCACACCAGGCTGGCAAAGATCCTGTATACTATGCCACTGAGAGAGACTGAGAGAAGCCTCTACTAGGAGAGAGAAAGAGAGATCACAAATACTGACCTTCTAGGCTTCTGGCAAACAGAGAGAGAAAGTCTGGAATCTTGTTGTATCCTCTACACTGACACTGCTATAGCCTCAAAGAACCCCAAGCTGATGGGAGCTAGAAGTATGTCAGAGACATCACAGACTGCTGGTGTCTGCAAGAGGATCAGGAAAAGGAACTTTTCCACAAGCACCAAATGTATATTTTGTGCTGTATTCCTGCCACCTCCCACCCCTTTCTCTTCTAGAAAGTGGGGTGCGAGTGTGTGTGCGCGTTGGTGACTTGTGATTATGATTGTGTACACTCTCTTATCCCAGAACTCGCATCTAAGGCCAAAACCCAATATATTAGCTGTCTCCTTTTTCTCTCAGAGTGTGTGTAAAGGCATTGTGATATAGTCTCTGTTTTACCTTTTTGATTCTTTTACTTGTTTGGAGTTGTTTTTTCCTTTTCTTCTTGGTGATGGGTTCAATAAACGGTTGTCTTTCTAGCAAAGTTGCTTCATTGCCTGTTGAACTCTCGGTGAAAGCAGGTTGTTGTACTTGAATTACAGGCACCAACCCAAACTGATGTAGACCCTCTTGCTAAACCATTACAAGTTTTCAACTGCTAAACTGCTTGCTGAAGTAAGTAATGTCATTGTAACCTCTCCTTCATTGCCATATGATAGGAGCCTTCTAATCATCTGGTCTTTTTTGGAAGGGTGGCTAGCAGTTGACATAGCTCAGATGAGGCTGATCCACTTGATCTGTACAATGCATTGCAATTTCATTACTCTGTATCTTGCTTGGCATGTATTTAACATCTCTGTGGGGCCAATACACATTAAACAGTGAACTGCCTTCAGTGGTGCACTGTGATTTTTTCGAATCCAGATTTCTTCTTGATTTTTGGATTTAATTGGCATGATTATTTTATTTTCTCATCTGCATGTTTTAGGGTCTTGCTTTCCATGTTATCTTACAGGGAAACTTCATACTGGGAATATGTGGCACTATGAAATATATTGCAACAAATACACAAAATTCATAAAAGAATTTGCATGCACTTTCTTATTCCATCTGGGTTTTTTTTATATGATAAATGTCTCTCATCTGAGATTCTATTCTTGGGACACAGTGCCCTCTAATCATCTTACATATATTTTGAGTGAGGAACTTGTTTTATTCAAATTTCTTTGGCTTTTTAGTTATTTTATCAACAGGTGATTTGCTACACAGACAGAAATAAGCACACATGGTGGAACTGCAAATTCAACAATCAAAAGAAAACAATAGTGTTCCCTGTAATACAGGTGTCACATGAAACTGTGTCAACTTCCCTGATAGTCTAGCAAATCAGTATCATCTCCAGGCGATGACAAGAAAATATTGTTTCATATTCATGAGTCCTAACTCAAAAGCTCTGACGCAAGGGCCAATGAAATCAATGTTAAAACACTCACTAGTTTATTGTGCATGTTCATAGAATCATAGCACTGTATACCAGTTTTTGCTGGAAGAGACTTTCAAGATCATCACGTCCAACTTTTTCCTAACCATATCATCACCACTAAACCATGTCCCTCAATGCAATATCTACCCTTCTCTTAAACACCTCAAGGGATGGTGACTCAACCACCTCCCTGGACAGGCTGTTCCAATGCTTGACAGCCCTTTCAGTAAAGAAATTTCTCCTAACTTCCGCCCTGAACCTCCCTTGATTCATCTTAAAGACATTTCCCCTCATCCGATCACTCACCACTAGGGAGAACAGACCAACCCTCACTTTGTTACAACCTCCTTTAAAGTAGATGTAGAGAGCAATAAGGTCTCTCCTCAATTTCCTCTTCTCCATGATAAACAGCCATAGATTCCTGCAGCTGTTTTCTCATACAACACATGTTCCAAATCCCTTTCTAGCTTGGTAGCCACCTCTGTGCCCTCTCCAGCATTTCAATGTCCCTCTTGTAGTGAGGGGCCCCAAACTGGCCACAGTATTGAGGCCTCACCAATGGGAAATGATCATCTTCCCATTCCTGCTCGCAACACTATTTCTGATGCAGGCCAGTACACCATTGGCCTTCTCGGCCACCTGGGCACAATGCTGGCTCATGTTCAGCTGACTCTCTATGAACACTCCCAGACTCCTCTCTGTCTGCAGCTCTCCAGCCACTCCTCCCCAAGCCTGTAGCACTGCTGGAATACTGTTGAAGCTGTATCTCCAACTGTATGATATTCTAAACTCTTTTAGCATGTGTATTCTTACAGCAGAACTGAATGAGTAATCAGACTTGCTAAGAACAGAGATACATCCAAAGACCAAGTGCTACATTTTGCCCCTGAGATAACAAAACATGACCATGCTTGACAATAATAGTAGGATGCACTTAGCAGAACTAAGCCCTTGACTCTATGAAGAGATTTCTCTGTAGATGCCATAGTCCAAGAGTTACACAAGGGAGCTTCAGTTAGATCAGCTATTGAAATCATCACAAATATTCTAGACTAGTTCTAACAGTCATCATTTGGAAAGGGAAATCTTCCTTTCACTGTTCATGCACAAGAACAGAAGGAATCCCTGGTCTCTCCTGTTCAAAATATGCAATGTCCCTGTGCTGTTGCATTACATGAGACAGGCTGTGTGTATGCTTTTTAAGAAAATCAATTATTCCGTACATAGGTGCTCATTTGTCAGCCAGATGCTTGATTTGACCAGTAAATTTTTTGAGATGGAGGAGTTCTGAACTGACAAAATTTTAAGACATGAAAACCTCACAAGTTAAAATTCTAATGAATCTTTTGAGTTCCCTACAACTAGAAACTCCTACTCAACAGCTGTCTTCCAGATATTGTATTTCACCATAACCTCACTCTGTTGAAAACTCAGCACCATAATTATGGTGAACTGCTGAATATTTTGTAGGAGTATCTGCCTAGGCTAGTCTTTCCTTTCAAAATAATGTTTTCTACATAAAATGTGATAAACCCAATTTGCCATGTTAAAGCCAAAAAGAATGCTGAAGTTCATTCCTTTTGCAGTCCTCTCTATGTTACATTAAAACGAAATAGTACTTAAAGCTCAAGTTCTGCAAGTTTAAAACAAATGAAACAAAGAAGCAGAAATGACATTTCACATCATGTAGCAAACAGCAGAAACAACTAGCATGCAGCATTGCTTTTGTCATCCCTCCAAGAAACAGATCAATAATAAAAATGTTCTTCATTTTTATGAATAGCTTTTGCTGTAATTTATTGTAATATAAAATCTGTATTTCGGGCAGACGATGTGGCAAAGGCAATTCCTATGGACAGCATCCAAACTTGGCAAGGTAATATAGGTAATCTTGGTCTGATCATGGAAAACTAATTCTATATTCATAAACCCTAATATGAGCCATACCTCTTCTTCATCTAGCATTTCTTAAGGGAGACATCATTGCTAACACTAAAGCAAGGCAGATTAGCAACAATTCATACCAATAATCCTCCAAGGTACCTGGTGAACAGCAGAGACCTAAGGCTTCTCGAAATTCAATAATTAATTTCTTAGTTCTGCTCTGACATACTTTTGTGCTTTTTCCATTCCCTTCCTCACAGATTCATAGAATGGTTCAGGTTGTAAGGGGTCTTAAAAATAATCTAGTTCCAACTCCTCTGCCATGAGCAGGGACACCCCCCACTAGTCCAGGTTGCTCAAGGCCCCATCCAATTTGGCCTTGAACACTTCCAGGGAGGAGGCATCCACAGCCTCCTTGGACAACCTGTTCCAGTGTCTCACCGCCCTCATTGTAAAGAATTTCCTCCTGACTTCCAATCTATCCTACCCTCTTCCAGCTTGAAACCATTACCCCTGGCCCTACCACTACAAGCCCTTGTAAACAGCCAGTCCCCAACTTTGGTGTAGGACCCCTTCAGTTACTGGAAGGTTGCTATAAGATCTTCCCAGAGCATCTCAACTTTCTCTGTCACCTTTTTCTATCATGATTCATCTACAATCTTATTCTCAGAAGTTGTATCAGCCTTCTTATAATCAACCTATTACACAGACCTTCATAGTTTAAAAACCCCCACATTTTGTAAGCCTAGGAGTACTGCATGGCATTACTAACACAAAAACACAGGTGAGATCCTTGAATTCTAATTGATATAAAACATTTTAACATAATGCTGGTCATAATCTTCTTCTGTGCTTCTTCCTTGAGATGAAAAGGCTAACTCTATTAAAGGTGCTTTAATATTCTCTGTCTGTAGCCAAAGAGCTGCAGTGAGATTATTAAAATAGTTAATCAAATTGATCATGAGACCCACAAAGCTGACAGTTCCTTTATTATTTGTGCCAGCACTTCATTAGGTTTCTTAGGAAATATTTTCAATAACCAAACACCACCTTGGGAGTCCTGGGCATCTCTGACACCTATAAGACTATCCATAGTCACAGCAGATGTTGATGCATTATGTGTAAAACAAATACCCAAATAAACTTTCTACATGCAGTTACACATCTAGTTTCAGAACAAAAAGGAACTGGTGAGAATAGTCAACACAAAACTTTCCTATATGTGTCTGTTAGTCATCTTCGTATCTTTGTCTGTGTAAATAAATCTGACATATCTTTCAGAAGACTCTGGGGTTTACCACCATTGGAAACAGGATGATGGATTAGAGGGACAACAGCCTGAATATTTATATACGCATATACCTGTCTTGGTTTTGGGTTGTTGGATTTTCTTCATGCCTCAAAGCTCAACACCTTCAAATCAGATTCTGAATGGTGTTTCTATCTCCATATTTTCCCAAGGGATGCTACACCACAGGAAGTGCTGTTGTGGCAATGCTAAATTCAATGACATTTTTTTCCGAAGTTCAGGTGCAGGAATTGTATTCTAAAAATATAACCTGTACAGGGCAAACAAGAGAAAGGTTTGCAGACAGAATTCAGTAACACTATTTCCCAGTCCTTCAGAAACATAGTTTAAAAGGTTTTTTTCTACTGTCTTGATAGAATATGTTTTTATTAGTGCTTACTAAATTGATTTCAGCTAAAACTGCCATCACACAGTTATTTACTCTTTATTTTTTATCAGTGTTAAATTCTATAAGGAATGCATTCTTATTTTATACAACAGCATGTTTCACAGAAACCCTCACTGTTCACTAAAGTTTTATTTTTTTTTAATTTTAAAGCAAACTTTACTAAGCCCCTTCTCAAAATTAAATCTCCATTAGTAAGTGAAATCATTAGGCATTCTTGATTTGCTGAAAGCTAGCTGTTCAGAAAAAGGGCAACCCAAACCCTAAAATTTTGTGAAAGTGTCTTGTACTTTGCTTTTTTAAACTCAATGAAAAAACCCAACACTTACTTCTTGTCATAGTAACATGTGAACTCTTTTCCTTACTGAAGTTGTTCCCTGAATTCTGTAAACACTACAAGTTTTTGAAAGTATGGATCATCCATACATCCTATGTTGTCCTACATATATCAGCAAATATGATAGCATCAATTGAGAGTTTCCTAGAAGCAGCACAATACATGATCAAATGATAGGTGTAAAGTCTAGTTGTGATTTCACAATGGCTTTAAGCTTGTCTAAGTACCAGGAAGTGTTGCAAGTATACTCTTCAACCCGCACCTCTTCATGTATACTCACTCATAAGGTGCTCTTTTATGCCATTAAGAAAAAATTCACCATGAGGAAAATGTGGAGATGGATCATGAAAATTAGTTACTCTTATATTCCTTATATAACAGAGGGAGTGTTTAAAATGCATCAATTTCTTATGTGATTCAACACATGGCCATAGAATATTTTCTCCAGTCTAGGATGCTTTACAAATTTAATAGATAAAAGAGTGTGCCTTTCTTAAGTCTATTAAGATTTTCTTGTGCTTTCTATGTAACAGCAGTGTTTCTAGCAAAGTCAATGGTTGGGAGTATGTAGATACATAGTCTTATGCATGCATTGATGTTTATCTTTCTGTGTTCAGGTCCACAATCAATACTCGTGCTGTTTGACAATGTCTTATTCTAATTCCTTGTACTGACACTGCCTATTTGCAGTCTCCTACCCGATCCTACTTGCTTAAGGCCAAGTATGGTATCAGGCAGCCAAATAATGGGGGAGAAGTGTTATGCCATGTAAAACACCATGACTCACCTGATTTCACATACTCAGATCTGCAAACTTAGCTTTGAACTCCAGCACAGAATGCAGTTTGGTCTTCCTTTCAAGAGTTCCTAAAGATATCTTAAAGACTCAAAGAAGTTTATGCATTTGTCTATGTGATTTGAATTTTTGACAGATCTAATGAGAGACCCTCCTCCAAAGTTTTGACCAATTCTTCCCCTTGGTGCATGACAGGCTTTTTCCATGAGTAACAAGTACTTATCTGTCTTAAGTAACTTAGGAAACAATTTGTCAAATGATAAATGAGCAGTTTTAAACCAGATCAGCCCCATGTGGAAAATACAGAGGTTAACATAGGTCATGGACTGATGAGCTAACACCACCTAATTGCAGACAACTTCTTAGAAGTATTTGTATAGGCAGTATGCATATTCAGTCCTTGGAAGACAACAAAGCCTCACAGAGGATCAGGTTAGTAAATTGCACTACAGAACTGATGGAAAAAGTTAAGTTTGCTTCTTCTTGCAACTTTTTTATTCAGACTAAACCTAATTCAGTTTTTTCTTCTATTAAAACTTAGGATTTTTCTCTTTACACAGTGAAATCATTAGCTCTAATTGGCAAATTAACATGACCTCCCCACTGTCTGTTTTGCATAATGTGCAGTTTCTCTCAAATGCAGAAGACCTTTATTTTACTCTGTTAAATTACCGGTTTAGCCTAAAGTGTTTCTTTTGTAATTTGGTTTGAATGCTAAAAATAACTTACTGAAACACTGGTTGAAAGTAACCAGGGAAGTCAGGAATGTGGGATTTCAGACTATTTCTCTTTGCTCTGGCACTGACTCACCAGGACTAACTTCCCCTCTCAGCCACCCATACCTCTAAAGCACATGGGGACTATCTTTCTTTCTTGTGGGCATTTTGAAAAGTATAAGCTAATACATACACAGCATTTTGAAGATGCAAATCACTGAACATTATTGCTATTAGACAGCAGGATTTGTTTTGTTTTGTTTCCAGGTTGACCCCTGCCCACATGTATGAGGTGACTTGTTAAACTATAATAAATAGTTTATATCTATCTGCACTCGAGATTTTGGAAATCATTGCATGGTCTTGGGCTGTGATCTAAAGCTAACTGAGACCTACAGAGAAATTCTTTCTGACAAGAAAGCACTGTAAATAGATCAGGCTCCCAGAGTCAACATGATTGCCCTTTCAATATTTCTCGTAAAGAAATCTTACCTACCCATTCTTTCACAGCTTTCTTGCACATGGCACGAGTAAAGTGTATACTACTACTCCAGTGTGAAATGTTAATTCTGAAACACAAAAAAAACCCAAACACAGAACTAACACGGGAATGTAAATGACAGAAGAATATTCATCAGTCAGAAAAATAAAGAAATGTAAGCGCAATTAATAGTAAAATAGCCAGTTTTAACCTACAGTTGTCTCTTATTTACAAACCTAAGGAGCTGATTTCTGGAAAGGCAAGACAGAAAATAAGAATTATCACTGTACAGACATGTATACAGAAGAAACTGAAAGGATCTGTAAGAAGTAACTGCTATCCAAGGCTTGTGAAACCCTGCTTCTACAGCACGCTTCAGATGTATCCCATAACACATATCATATATATAACATATATCTGCATATATCTCCTCATTGCTCTTGTATCAGCTTTATTTCCAGTCAAGGCACGCTATTTGCCAAGAGGATGATGATAACTAAAGAATTCCTATTTAGAGATTTCTTCTTTAAAGGAAAAAAGGACCCAATAAAATCCTTCCTTTGAATATTCTGGTTACTTAAAGAAGTGTTTCTGTATTGACAAAGACTGATTGCTTTCTACTACATTATAGAGTGCTAAGAGCTTTTATATTCCCTAGCTTCAGTGAATTGTGAACCTCTTGGCTGTGTTTTGCCAGAGCAATTTCTATGCAGTTGGTCTGCCTTAATCAAACCAGGCACTTTGCCATTCATCATTTGCACCCATTTTTTCTATTATGTTATGCATCTCCAAAGACAAAAATATGCTCTTTAAAAATGCAGTGAACTGTGGTTCTCCAGATGTGACAGATCCAATTCACACTAGGCAAAACTAGAGAGTTTATCTATTGTTACATACTTTACACAAAGAGAGATGCAGAAAATCAAGTAATTACATATTTAAATATGGAAGACTGACAGAAAGAACAAATGTACAATGGATAAATGAAAAGCAGACTTTTTCTGACATTGCTGTTCCATGGGGGAGTTGTAGAGAGAAAAGGAAAGAAAATCCACCCATTATATAACCTCTTAGCTTCAGCAGTGTTCCCTAGAGCACAGGAAGGCATTTCTGAAAGCTTTGTGCACACAGGCAACCCTGGTCTAGCCTCATTGATGCTAAAAGGAGTCCATGCAGATGCTACAAAACTTACAAGGCCAGATCAGAGTTAAATCTGGACAAGGCAGGTGCAACTCCCGTGGAGGGTTTTGGGCCAAATGCAGCAGCAATATAGGGAAGGAGAAAATTATTTTGCTGTGGAATTTGGAGCAGAAAGTAATGGTGAAGCAACATCTGCCCAAATCTGTCCTGAAATCTACAGAAGATTGTCCTGAAATCTACAGATGTTCACAGAAAACCAGCCTTACTTAATACAGGAACTTACACTACTGCTGTTTCACTGGCACATTCCAGATGGGGCCTCTGCTTAGTCAAGGGGGGTTAGGCCAATGACAGCACATTTGGAACATTCTTAATACTATTTAATGCGATTATTATGAAACCTTTGGGGTTTTGACCTTAAAGTGTCTATCTTGCTCAATACAGAAACGACGGAAGAAATCAACAAAACCATACCACCATCTGTCAGAACAAATCATTTTCCCAGTGATGTTTCTGTTTGCTATAGTCCCTAAATAAACACCACTTTTAAGTAATCTAAAATGTTGAGAACAGACAAACTTGCTAGCACTTGTCATATATTATATAAAAAATACTGGAGTAAATTTCCTCTTGTTCACTTATAAAGCAGTCTGGAAGTAGTACAAATTTGTGTCCTACAAAAAGGAGTTTTGTAAGTTATTCAAAGTATTTCAGTTATGTATTTGGAAATAGTCATGGCCATGCAGAAAGAACTTGTACTAGATATGGAAAGCATATTGTCTTTTCAAAAGCACTGACAGACCTCTTATGAAGAAACTACAGATCTCTCTTCTGTACTCAGTATTTTAGAAAGTCAAAAATTTAGTGTATGACTACCAAATGCAAGAAAATTGTGCTAGTAGTTTGAGTATCCTCATCTGGTGAAGGAGTACTATGTAAATGGGATTAAATTCTTATGTAAGTGGTCATGATCAGGAATAAAAGAATACAATATTAATTTTCTGATTGAATGTTCAGAAATTATGTTAAAGAAGACCTGTCCTAGCTGAATTCAGATGTCACTTCTCTTTCCTTCGTTAGTCAAATTCACCTCCTGTATTTCTGATGCTGTGGTCCTGTTTCAAGCATATGTGCAGGTCACCTTGCAAAATGTGTTTAACTTCACCAGAGTTAATTTAGACTAATAATAGCTTATCTTGGAAACAGCAGAGCGACCACTGTAGATATCAGCCCCTATCTCTATGCTGCACCTTGAAACGACTCATCACCTCCCCCTCCCCAAGTCTATTTGTGCTGCCTATACAGACCATAAGACTGGAAATCGGGGGATATATATGTCTGCTGGATGCTTAAACCTGTGTGTATCTCAGCTTCCTTCATGCCTTACTGAGGTACTAATTAATGTAGGCCTTGCCATATAAACATAAATAGGTAATCAGTGGTTTCTTCAGAAGACAACAAGAAAGGGCATGAGTGATGAATCATATAAACACAGATTCACTCACCTGAGTTGATCTGCACAGATATAAGAGAACTCTGTTACAAACCCCAAATCTTTCACATATCACATGTGAAAGGCATTTCTAGTGGACAGAAACAGCATTCCATGCTTCATATTGCTAATAAATAGACAGAACCAATTTTCTTAAAAACAACCCTAGCCTCAATGTTACCATTTCCCAACATCTTCACACATTGAAATTGGGTTTTTTCCTAGCTTTATGACAATGTGACTGAGACGCAAGTTTAGCCAATATAATTTTTTTATGTCTAGGGAAAAAAAACTTGTAACTGTTTCATCAGGACTAAGGGTCTTCACAGTGGTGATTATTCCGTTGTTGTCTTTTCAGCTACCTAATTCATGAAATCACAAACTGGTTTACGTTGGAAGGGACCTCAGAGGTCATCTAGTTCCAATCTACCTGCTATAGGCAGGGACACCTCTCACTAGACCAGAGCAAATGTCCTGCCCAGGTCCTGCCAATACAAGGCTGGGAAAGGAAATCTGACTGTCTCTCTGCACTAAGGCATCCTTCCCATTGCAAAGAGGCCAGCATTGGGGTCACTTGCAGGGCTCTCCCTGTTCTAAGCTCTATGCCCTCATGGCTGAGTCTCATTTTGCTTTCCTTTGTTTTTACAGGCACTTGCCTCTGACAGAGACATTACTGCATCTGAAATGTCCACATTTTGTTCTGGATATTTCCTGTCCAGGAAAAAAATCAGAGAGCAGCTACATGATAATGATCTTCACATTTTCCAGCTAAGCTATTGTCCCGCAATAAAATTCCACAGAGTATAAACTATTCTCCATTCGTAGTCTAATTGCTGTATACCACAATAGCATAATAGCCCTTTAACTAGTCTACAAACTTCAGAACTGTTCACTGTATTCTGCTTTTCTGCTGCCAGAAACTAATCAGAACATTAATTGCCACATCTACATGAAAAAAGTTCTGCTAGCAAAGCTTTTCCATTTCAGAGCCTGACAGTGTCACATCACTAGTTGACTTTTGTTCCAAAACCCCCTCTTTCAGGCACAGTCGCACTTACAGAAGTACTACCAAATTACCTTGGGTTATTTGAAGAAGTGGTGCAAAACTTTGGCAGAAAAAAATTAAACAAGAACAAGCAAACAAATTCCCCAATTGTCTGCAAATGTGGTACAAATAAAACTGATCGGGACCTGTTTTTTAATTCAGGAGTTGAGAGACACGGAATGAGTCACATCCACAGGCTTCAATCTGCCTTCCTCCCCACAAATTACCATGATCATATCCAAGTTACCTATTATCACGTTTTTTGTATTAATTTCCATTCATCCCGTTTGCAAATACTGCCTGCTAGTTGATTCTGGGATGTGTATAGTGAACAATCTGGACAATTACTGGTCATTCCTTGAGATCTAATTAATTTACTAATATAGATATAATTAGTGACTTTATATCCACATGTACTATGCCAAATCACCTGGTTGATATAGGAATGTGGATTAGGAGTCTGCCCTGCAGATAACACTTGAGGGCTGGTCCTTATATATGTTTAGTAAATACATTTATTCAGGATTAAACTGCACTTATTTTTTTTATTTCAAATACAAAATGTACAGCTTGTCTCCTTTGTAACCCTCTGTTACTAGTGTTTCTGCCTGTCTGCCTCTCAAAATATCACAGAGGTCAAAGACAGGCAGATTCACACTTTCATTTTAGCATCAGTGTTGTGGTAGTGCCTCTAATGTGTTACTGTCTAAATTAGGCTCAAAAAAAAAAAAAAAAACCACAGGAAAAAAAGAAGTGGGGGAAGAAAGGAACAAAGAAATAACTACCTGATTGATTCATTTTAATTGAACTAATTTGCATGGAATAGTGCTTGTGGTAATTCAGAAAACAGTCACCTCTGATTAATATATATTATGCAATTAGAAACATGAACAAGATTTTTTGGCACAGCCTATTAATCTATATAGTTCTTTCTTAGTCAAGCCACGTCTACACGGACATTTTAATGTACAGGTAATTTTTGGAGCACTGTTCACATTTAGCAAAATGTAGCTATGATAATTTGTGGATTGAGTAAGCATTTCAAAGAGGCTTGGTGTTTCCAAGTTGCAGTTTAGATGTTGCAGAAATGCACGTGTTTTTGTCATGAGACCCTTAGCTTATCTCTGGACGGATGGGTGTGCTCATGCATAGGTACAATTTGGGAACTGAAACGTGTAGCTACAATCCGTGGGTTGAGAAGTTCCTGAGCCGGTTAACTGATATCTATGAGCACAGGTTAGGTATAAAATATGGTTCCCGATTCTTCTATTGTTTCTGGACTTCCATTGTTGGCCCCTGTTAGAGTCAAAATGCTGAGCTAAATGGGGCTTGTTATAGCCAAACACAGCCATAAACTCTTGTCCTAAAAACAGATTAATCACAGAAATATTACTGTGTTTAAACTAATACATCTTCTCCTCTGCAGAGGTAATTAATTACTGTTTGGCACCACACTAACACAAATATATTACTTTTTGTTCCAGAGCTGGATTAATCAAAGTTAAAGCCTTACTCCTGCATCAGGGCTGTGCTGCTTAACATCTTAATGTTAGTCAAACTCCTTAAGAAACAAGTGTTGTTGATACCTTGAAGCTACAGTTTTTTACTTTTTTCTGTTGTTCTCATTGGCTGAGATTTTTCCATTTGACTGTGAGACTCAGAGAGGAAGTGCTGTTAAGATCTCTGAAAGTACATAGAGGAATTGAAATACAGGAAGCCTCTTGAATTTCTAACATTTAATTGCAGATTTTTTTTCCAGCTGTGGAATTAAAAACTTGACATTTCTAGACCCTAATATTATATTGACTATCTTATGACTTTAGGCTATTTTATGGTTTCCAGATTTGTGATAGTGGACTTGGCCATCTCAGTTCACAAGCTACTAAGCTACCTGAGGAACAGCTTTATCTTCTTCAGTTGACCAACAGTCTGAACACTGAAATAAAGTGGTAGAATAAACTAGGATTTCTGAGAATGAAGGAAGACTAAAGAATCTCAATTGGAAATCAGTGAGTTACACCTATGTTAATGAGCTTAATGGAATAACCGATTTTAGTATCCCGCATTTTGATTGACAAGCTTCTAGGAAACAAGTAGCTCACATAAATCTTCAATTCAGATTTGAAATGGAAACCTTACTTGATATTAGTATTTCAATTTATCTGCTTGTAGCAGTGCTGCAGTAAACACGAAATATAATGATAAATGGCAAGTAGGCATTTCATTATTGTTAGTGAAGAAATGCTAGGAATAATATTTTGACTTATTGATAAATTTCTTTGTATTTTGTGCTATAGTTCTGTTGCTTTTTGACCTCTGGGTGAAGACTTCAACATGAAGTATTTTTCTAACGCTGTTATTAATATATTTATTCTATTCAAAATTATCACATTACTTCTTTGCATTTTTAGAAGTCTTAATGAGAAAAGTTGCCAATGGTCAACTCTAATACATGCAAATGGTATATGAAGCCATAACCATCTTGCAGGAAGCCTGAAGCACTTCCAGATGGACTGGATGATCTAGGAGGTAGTTTCTATCTCAAATGTTGATGACACTGTGAATGGCAGATGGAGCAATAAAAATAGTCAAAAAAGTTGGAATTCATCAGTAACCTGGCTTCAAAACAGGGATTTCTAGGTAAGCCAGGAGGCTGCATGTTTTGCATGTTTTCTTTTTTTTTTTCTCCTTTCATGTGGATAGTGGAGGCAAATAAAAACAAAACATGAGAATATATTGCAGAATACTCAAATTTCATCCTATGAGAGATGAAATCATTAAGTGCTTTAGCCTTCTGTTCTTTTCAAGTTCACTAACCCTACATGAGATTAAGATAAATACATTCAATGTCTTCAGTACATTACAGAGATCCTTTTTAATTTATGTATTATTGATTTATTTTTATTCTTTGGTTTTCCTCTCTCAAGATAAAATACATTTAAGTACTTGCTGCTTGTAATTATAAACAGAGTTTTTAATTATAAACTGGTAATTGATGGTTTGTTGGGCTTTTTTCTCCCTTCAGGAATATCGAGTTTGAAGTGCTGCAGTTTACACTTGAAACTGAAACCTTACAATGCTTCTTAGTTCCTTTAGGATGTCATCCATCTTTTGACTCATCATTAACAAACTTCTCTCTGTTCCAAAAGTTCATTCCACCTTTACAGTAGCTCAGACCAAATCTGTATCTCATCTTTTGCAGTAAATACATGTCAGCTGAAAAATAAATACATACAAATCCTTTTATTTTTTATTCACAGCTCCTCTCTAAAGCAGACCACATACTTGACATGTCAGTGCTATTTTATTTCATACTTCCATGCAATCACAAGCTACAAGTTAATTCTTCTGGAATTTTTTATGAAAGAGAGCCATGGTTTTCTCCACAGTCTTAGACAAAATGCCCGATACAGCCCGCCTTTCAGCTCCATAATCTTTTTTGAAGTTTAAGTTCATTCATTTTGCCAAAGACAAACCAATTCTTTTCTTATTTACAGGCAAATTGATCCACCAAATAATAAATATCTTCAGGCACATAATCACCTACCTAAGTGTAGCTAGAGGACATTTAAAATATGGGTTTTTCAGTGGTGACTTCTGTTAACAAAGGAAGAAAATAATGTTTCTTATTACATAAATATTTTATATTTTGAGATCACCATTAACCTGGATATTTCAGTGCTTTGGTCATTAAATCAACTCACTGGGTTTTGGACAGTATAGTGCTTATATTATTCTTCCAGGCAGATGCATTGAGAAATAGTTTTGAAATTGTGTCTGATCTCAGATAAATAAACAAACACACAATCAAAAACAATCTGTGCAGACATCCTTATTTCATTCAATTTTTGCTAGGTATTTGAATTTCTCAATCAATTCTTTTAGAGAAAAATTTTATCCTTATGTGGTGCACAAAAAAGGAGACCACTTCAATCCAGATGGTACTGCTGTTGACACGAGGTTCAGCTATAACATACCTCATGTACAAAGATACCCATACTGATGATTGAAGTTCTTTGAAAGTGTTAATTTTGCTTGTAGGCAACCAAAGAGGCAAAAAGTTACGAAAGGCTGTGTGTACCTCTATATTATTCAGAATAACTACATGGTATTTGAGCAAAACAAATAGCTGAATTAGGTAGTTTCTTCTCCCTTCAATGAAGTGTAATGGTCAACTTGTACCTCATCAGACTTTACCAGCGTATTACTCTTGCAGTTGTGAGTAACTTTAAGACCAGATCTGACAAATGATCTGTGGTATTGTCACTGTTTCACTGCTGTTCAGATCCAGGACAAATTCTAATTAGCCTAATTAGCAAGGTGCTTTTCTTTCCTGAAGACCAAGTGAGTGCATTGTTTCAGCATGTCACACAGTGTCGGTTGCAAGACATTAAACATTTTAGCTGTCAGTAAACTTTCAGGGCACAGGAAAAACAAACAGTAATCTAAACCTCTCTGTAGGGTATGGAGGTGTGGATTTAAGCCACTTAGAGCAGGATATTACAGCTTATTCTCCTAAATATGAAGAAAGTGATTCAAACCTTGTTAGATAGGAAAAAAAAAACCAACTGTGGATCACAACCAAACTAATTACACATTCAGTTGTTTATGTAGTGATGTATTTTCCTAGAAACATGGCATTAAGAATGGAAACCACAATTCCATATGTGTGGGCCAGCCATGCTGACTCCATAAAAAAAAATGCACAGCCAAATTGTTTGGCCACTATGCATCTGTTACACTGTATATCTTTGCAAGCACAATTAATAAGTAATGGGACTGTTACCTGCAGAATACTGTTCCTGCATCTGCTCTGTCTGCCTCATTGTATAAAGCAAATAAAAAAAAAAAGAGAAAACAGATTGGTAAATAATTTTAAATTTGAAGAGGCATATTTTATGTAGAAATAAGAATCTGAACCATACTGTGTTTTGAAATGGCCCTAAAGCAGTTTGTCTTTTTGTCTATTTTTATCATAGAAGATTAGATCTTTTGCTCTAATACTGTGGACAACAGAATGCTGAGTAGAAGTGCTGAAGTTTGAATGACATCTGAAGCATTTCCAGGACATCTGTTACATGATTTGGCTATGCTAATTCCTAGGAGTTATAATGTATAGTATATTTTTTAAACACATTGAAAATGTGTCCTTGGATTTTTATGCTTAAAGAAATAAAAGTAAGCTATATAGCACTGAAAGTAATTACCTCTCTACAGCATGTCAGGTTATACCCTCAATACCATGATCAGCCTGAGGTACTTCATATATTTCAGAGATATTTTAGATCATATTAATCCTAAAAGGAACTCAGACTTATTCCTGACATTCAAGTGAAGACTGATACCTTCCAAAAGTTCAAGAATAGTACCAGCTATACCAGACAACCAATGATCTTTATTTCTATAACCTTTTTTGCTTAGTGTGTTTACTGACTAACATAAATAAGTTTACTCATTGTGAATTTGATTAGTGCTGGGCAAACCATTCATTATAAATGTCTTTGAAAAAACTTCTATTTTGAAAAGGGTGCACAAATTGTGTTTGTCTCTTTATAAATGTCTTTGTGTTTTATAAGAGGTCCAACATTTAATTGCACTATAACTGAGTCTATTTATTCTGTAATTCAGTGCATGGTTTCCATCTCCTACATCTTCAGCTATTATTTGTTCACTGTATAACACAAACAGATATGGTGGAATTTTTTGAATGCTTGTCTTCTTCCATGATCTCATTTGATGTAACAGAAATGAGTAGTGTGTTGAGTTGGATTTAGAGAGATTAATTTGAGAAGGAAGAGAGATGATATTTCATCCATTTTACATTGAATTAGTCTACAGTTACAGGAGTAGAGGGAATCTTCTGATGGTTGTGCACACATCAATTTCTTGGAACATATACTCTGAAACATATACTGTTTCCAAAGACAGCAAAATGAGAACTTGCACTTAGTAAGTTCAGGATGTCAAAGTAAAAGACAAACTCTCCTCAGGTCAGCAGAACAATAAAATATAGAAGGCTGACCTGTAAGGATCATGTTTCACAGGATACTATGTCCAGGGTGATCACTGAGATTTTTCTGAAACTAAGCCTCTAGACTGATTCTTTTAAAAGACTGGCATTCATTGATTCGTGACTACATTCCTAACCAAGGTAATCAACTGCTCACTGCACTGTGGTTGCACATCTTTAGTTAATGATACTCACCACTGCTGTGATCTATCTCATGCAAACTCTGGAGACAGGACACATTTCTCTTCCAGGATAGGATGATCTTTCTTTCATTGCTAAGCTTATAAGTGACTCTCATGTGTCCAATTAAGTTCTCATTTACTTCCCTTTAGTTCCTCTGACACCTTTTTCAAAAGGAGTTAGGTGTTTCCTACTGAGATTACTAATATAACAAATGGAAACCTAATCAAACTCCAGATAACAGGTTTCTTTTAAATCTATACCACCATTGCCCTGAGGTAGTTCAAATAACTATGCTTTTAACAAAAAGCCACACTGAAGGCTCCAGGGTCATCATTATCTTTTCAGGCCTGAACACTAGTCTCTGCCTTTATTTCCTTTTCTGGGCAACAGTTCTGATGGGCTGGTGTTAATCATCAACAATCTCATGATGACTTGTAATCCCATTTATCAAAAAATATTCATCCTGGGGGCAGCTGTCAGTGCTAGAACATGAGATATCAATCCAATTAAAACCTAGCATGAAGATAATTGTTTGTCACTCATTCCAGGAAAGAGAGTGACATTAAAGGTATGTCACACAAATGACCTTTATATCACATGGCCTCCATAAACTAATTGTAAGAGATCTGAGTATATTTCAGATCCAATACACTGATCTAATCACAAAGCTTCACGTTAAAGTAAGAATGAAAACTTTGTTTCTCCCAGACTTAGTTTTTCTGGATGTTTCTGCTGATTTTCCCGATATTAGGAATGAATAACATATGCATTATAGTGATTTCATTCCAGCAACAGAAGGAAGCTGAAAATGACAGCAGAGACATGAATCACTGTGAGAAGAAAGGGCCTTAAAGAAGAAATGGTGAGAAAATGTATGAACATTTGCAGGTCTGGTACAAGTTCCGCACCCTTTTTCTACAGAAATTGAAATGAAAATGTGTGTTGTACATGAAAGGGTAAAAAAACCCAACACATGCATATATATGTGAACTGGGGTCAGTGGGGTTGTTCTTTCAGATCAAATGTCATGGTTACCACAAGAAATTTACAATCTGTTTGTGTCTTCCTCTGTTTCACTTCATTTGATCAAAAACTTACATGTCTTTCTCTTTTATCAGTAAAGGGCTTGACATCCACGATTAATGCACGTGGAAGTGAAACTCCACCTTTGTGTGCATGGAAGAAGTTACATGACATTGTCTTAGTGCTGTAACAAGATAGTTTTCAACATTCTTGTGCTGTTATTATAGGTTCTTTAATTAACAAAGAATACTGCAATTAGTGTCTTTGTACATTCCAGACATCATTACTGCTACATTACCCATGCACTTCACTTGCTTCAATGCTTTTGAATTAAGTATAGATCACGTTCAAGGTTTCTCTTCTAACTTTTTTAATTCTCCATTATCTAGATTAGTATTGTGAACTAGATTATATCCTTCTCATTTTTCCTGCAGATCACATTGTTTATTCTGCTACCATATATCTTTCTTTGTTTCAACTAAAACTGGCCTTTTTTAGCAATTTTTCAATCACTTTTTCTATCCAAACACATTTATGATTTGTCCCAACTTAAATTAAATTCACTGTTGAAGTGCATTTGTTTATGTCAGTTTCTAGGTCTGCAGTTTTATTTAAACTTTCAGTTATATCCATAGAACTTCAGAGACACTTTTAGTTTTGACAAAGAACAGATTCATCTATTATGTACACATGGTATAGTCTCAGCTCCAGAGGATACATGTTTTTAATAACAATTGCTACAAAAAGCTACTTATATCAAAATTTACCACAGGTTTTTTTGTGAATAATTTTCTGGATTATGTTTATTTTTTGTACTTCTCTACCAAAGATTACATCTTAGCTTCTAGCAAGCTGCTTAGCTGCACAACCCTTACACACTTTGTTTAACAGACTTTGTATTTAAAGGCTGCATCACCATGCCTCAATGATGTAAGAATCAGAGCTAACTCAAGACTAGCTGACTCATTTTAAAGAAGGGCTGATCCAAAGCCCATGAGTACCAAAGGATCCTTTCATTTTTCAGTTGTGCCATTAACTTGGGAGGAATGAGTATGATGCTGACATAGGCTTGCAGTTGCCATTTGGAATAGCTCTCACCTGACCAAAAGGCATACAATATTCATATCTGTTTCTGAATTGATCACTCAAGAGTTTTCATTTTGAAGAGATGTAGGAATTCTTAGAGTGCTATGATAAACATCTGTTTCTGAAGAAGGACAAACTGCACCCTAAAAACAACTTTACATTTAATTTATTGTGGAGCACAGGATGTACTCAGAGTAATCTGGTGAGATAAAATGCACTCATTTCAATATCTCACAGACATTCTGGATCAAAAAATTAACATTAGGTATTTAATAAATGCATTTTGTTGCAGGAATTATTTTTGTTAATCATTTGCAGCTTGAGAACATTTGAATATTAGCTCCCATCATTCCCATAATTTTCATCATTGCTGAAGGATCAGATGCTGAAGATAAATTATGAGATGTGTACATGAAAAACAAAATGATACTGGCAAACCTTGATTTTTGAATGCTGATATTTGCAACTGGAAAAATATTCCTGTTGTTACAATACAGGCGAAATTTTGCTCATAACTGTTCTTGTTAACATTTTTATAAATCTTACTGAACTTGTGCCATGAATGTCCTGCTACAATAAATTACAGAATCACAGAATCACAGTACTGAGGCTGGAGAAGACCTCTAAGATCATCAAGACCCGGCTATGACTTAATGTAATCACAATCACCTAGACCATGTCACAAAGTGCCACATCCAGTCTTTTCTTAAACTCAACCAGGGATGGGGACTCCACTACCTCCCTGGGCAGTCCATTCCAGTGTATGGTCACCCTTTCTGTGAGAAAGAGGTTCCTAATACTCAACATAACTGTCCCCTGGCCCTTTCAGGCCTTGCCATCTCATCCTGTCACTACTTGCCTGGGAGAAGACCCTGACCCCCACCTTTCTAGAACTTCCCTTAAGGTAGAGAGAGATAAGGTTTCTCCTGAGTCTCCTCTTCTCCAAGCTAAACAACCCCAACTCCCTCAACCTCTGCTCATCAGACCTTCCCTCCAGTCCCTTCCTCATCCTTGTTGTGCTCCTCTGGACCCGCTCCTGCACCTCAATATCTTTCTTGAAGTGAGAGGCCAAGAAATGCCCCCAGTACTCCAGATGAGGCCTCACCAGTGCTCCATACTGGGGTGCCTAGTCTTGCTGGCCACACATTCTTGATACAAGCCAGGATGCCACTGCGCTTTCGTGCATCCTGGGCACACTGCTGGCTCCTTCTCAGCCAGTTATCAAACAGTATTCCCAGGTCCCTCTCTGCTAGGCCACTCTCCAGACGCTCATCCCCCAGTCCGTAGCTCTGTTAGGAGTTACTGTGGCCAAAATGTAGGACCCTGCACCTGGTCTTGTTAAATCTCATCCCCTTGACCTCTGCCCATTGATCCAGCCTGTCCAGATCTCTCTGCAGCATCTTTCTCAGAACTTGGTAGCATATACGAATTTACTAACGGTACACTTGATCTCCTTATGCAGGTCATCAATAAAGATGTTGAATAGAACTGGGTCCAGCAGTATCCCTGGGAGACAACATGGCTTACTGGACACCAATGGGATGAGGCACAATTCTCTGTGCCTAATCATCCAGCCAGTTTTTAACCCAATGGAGGGTGCACCCATCCAAGCTATGGGCTGCCAGCTTTTCCAGGAGGGAGACTGTGTCAAAGGCTTTGCTGAATTCTACGTAGACCACATCCAGAGCATTCCCCTCATCCACTTGGCGGCTCTCCTAGTCATAGAATAAGATCAGGTTGGTCAGCAGGACCTTCTTTTCCTAAACCCATTCTGGCATGGCTTATTCCCCTGGTTGCCTTGTACCTGCTGCTTGATGGCACTCAGGATGACCTGCCCCATGACCTGACCAGGAACCAAGGACCAGCTGACAGGCCTATAGTTCCCTGGATATTTCTTCTTCCCCTTCTTGTGGATGAGCACCACATTGGTCAACTTCCAGTCACCTGGGACCTCCCCATCTATCCAGGACCAGTCATAAACTATGAGAGAGTGGCCTAGCTAGCTTTTGCACCAACTCCTTAAGCACCCTGGGATGAATCCCATCCAGACCTATAGACTTGTTAGGATCCAAGTGGCATGCAGGTCACTAACTACTGCCTCCTGGATTATAGGAGGGATATTCTGCTTCCGATCCCTGCCTACCAACTCAGGAGCTCAGTTACGCTGAGGATGGCCAAGCTTTTTGTTAAAGACTGAGGCAAAGAAGATGTTAAGTACCTCAACCTTTTACGTGTCTTCAATTGCTATGTTTCACAGTATCAAATTGTATCACAGTAATGATAATGTTGGAAAAGACTTTAAATATCATACAGTCCAACCTAAATCCAAATGAACCAAGTAAATCTAACATCTAACATCTAGATCACGCCACTCAGTGCTTCATCCAGACTAATCTTCAATACCTCCAGGGACAGTGACTTGACCACCTCCTTGGGCAGC
>VZRI01005222.1:0-36169 GCA_013397515.1 Upupa epops | reverse complement strand
ATCCCCAAGTCTCTTTTCACCTGAGTACTCTCTAAGAACTCCATTCCCAGCCTATAGTTCTGCCTGGGTTTGTTATACTCAAAATGCAAATCCCAACACTTGGATTTGTTAAAACTCGTCCTGTTGGAGTCTGCCCATCTCTACATTCTGTCCAGTTCCCTCTGCAGGGCCCTTCTACTCTCCAACCGATCAACATAGGCTCCAAGCTTGGTGTCATCTGCAAATTTGCTCATGATGGATTCCAACCCATCATCAATATCATCAATGAAGATTTTGAACAGGACCAGACCTAACACTGACCCTTGGGGGACACCACTAGCAACCGGTCGCCAACTAGATGCGACACCATTTACGACCACTCTCTGGGCTCGTCCATCCAACTAGTTCCTGACCCAGCATAGGATATTCCTGTCAAAGCCCCTTGCTGCCATCTTAGCCAGGAGTATATCATGGGAGATCGTGTCGAATGCTTTACTGAAATCCAGGTAAACCACATCCACAGCCTTCCTCTCATCCACCAGTCTTGTTGCTTGATCATAAAAGGAGTTCAGGTTAGTCAAGCAAGACCTACCTTGCCCGAATCCGTGTTGACTGGGCTTAATCTCTTGGCCCCCCTCATCCAATAACAGTGGAGATTTTTCCTGGCCCTCCTTTTGTTATTGATGTTTTTATAAAAGCAGATTTGGACAGATTAAGTTCAGCCTCAATCAGGTGAACTGTCAGGGGGTCTGTCCAACTCTTAACGCTGGTCACAGTGTCTGTCCCATCAGAGACTATGGGCCATGAACAGCCAGAAAGTCCAGATCAGAGTAAAGCTAATGAAAAAATGGTATGTTCTGAAGAGTTCAAGTCCTTTACTTCACCCAGCAAACTTTCTCCTCCCAAAAGGAACCTGTCTGTATCACAGCAAGGTTCCAGCAAAGATAGCTGTAGACCTGAGAAGGGTTAAGTTCACCTGTGAAGTCTCATCAGCTGTCTCAGAAGTGGTATGGTGAATCTTTATCTATGGCACAGTGAGAAACCACATCTGATCAAAGTGGAACTGAAAGATGGCTCTTCAGCTGTGGAAGGTCTTCATGGTACAGAAGCAATCTTAGAACAGAGACAGGCAGATAAAAATATTCTATCAGACCCAAGTATAGAAAAGTCTTCTCACAAACTGAGCAAATCAGCAGAGAGAAAACATTACCTGCTTTCAGGAGCTGTCATACCTTGAAGATTTCAAAGGAATCTCTTCCAAAGAAGCAGCCCTTCCTGTAGAACATTACAAATATGGCTTTGAAGCACCTCTTCTCTCTCCTAACTGCAGTACTGTTGCTGAATGACCGGTCACAGCACACACAGACAAGAGGAAGCAGATCCACCAGCCTCAGTAGTGATGGTAGAATCAGTGAATACTTCAATCACAAGTCATTCTCTCTCTCTGGCAGCATGCACTCAGAAAGGTTACTAGAACTGATAACCCCAACAGAACTTATAAAAAACACTGAATGCAGACTCATGGAGCTAGAACAGGCACCTACAGAATCACTGTTGTGGGCCACTGTTTTGTCACTGAAGAAACAGTTTGCCAGATTTCAACATTGATGGTAGAGTACTTGTGAGCTTGGAATATTGCAATTCCAAGGCCTGACTAAATTTGTCAAAGGGTTTCAGGATGGTGTGCAATTAGACAAACCTGAAGGAAACAATAAAGGTATTAATTCACTCAGCTCCTCCACCATGCAGCTCCTGTGGGCCAGAGTCTTCCTTGGCCACTGGATGTGCTTTGCCAAAATTCTGGCCATATCACTCTGATTGGCGAGGTCTCCTTCACTTCTGCCCTTCTTGTTGGTGTCACTGCCAGAGCTGTCCTCAACTGTGCTGATGCTGTATCTCATTGTTCTGCTGGTCTCTGGCTTCTGGCTGAAACTTTTCCTGAGCCACCAGCAGAACCCACAGCACAGGAGCAGGACTATAGCCATGGCCCAGAACTGCCACTGCTGACAGGTAGCAGAGAGCAGGGCTCTCCAGGCCATGCCACTGCATTCCCCCTCCTGTGTCAGTTTATCATCATCACCTTCTCGTGCTCCTGCATGCACCTCTTAGTGGTCCCTGTCACTTACTGATGGCCGTCATTGGGGGCACCATGATGCTTTGCAGAAATAGCATGAAGAAAGCAATGGTCTGCAGAAGAATGGAGTAAAGGGGTTTAGTGGGTCTGGGAGGAAGGAAAGGAGGGAGGGAGCTGGTGTTGTGGGTAATGTGATGGGGAGCCACAGGGTGATGTGGTCAATTTGGAGAGGGGGGCCAGGAATCAGAAAGGCACGAACACCTGCACCCAACCACAGCATCAACAGCACCGTGCCCTGTCCAAGTGGGAAATGCAGGCTGAGATCCCACACTGCTGGGATACATGTTTTGGCCTTTGTCCCACCTATCCTCTCCAGTATCTACACTCACTGCTCTTACTGGGCCATACTGAGGCCCAGTGGCACTTGTCCCTGGCAATGTCAGAGGCCCTCGGTGATGTCAGAGGTGCACTCACTAGCCAGTCCTGGCCTTCAGCTGCAGCCTAGATCAGAGACTTCCAGCTGCCCCAGGCTCCCAAAGGCCTGACTGTCACAAAGTACTGAATGCACGTTTTTGTTCACTTTTTGCTTCTCCTTTCACTGAAGCAATCATTGTGTTTATTTTCACTTGACAATTGTAATGTTATAAAGCTTTTTATTAGCTTCAAATTTTTATGGATTTCCTTTCTGTGCCACTTTCACTGCAGATGTTGCTCACATTCACCTACATTGGGAATAATTTGACAGAATATATTTTTTTTCAGTGATACTAAAACAATTAAAGTCTAATCATCTAGTGACTCCTTTTCAGCAAATTGATCAATTTATGTTTTCTTTTCTTTCTTGTTTTGTTCATTTCCATATGTTGGAAAAAATGCCAAATTTCACAATATTTGAGTTCAAGTCTTCTTCTTTGTTTTGACATTATCTTGATGATACCAGCAAAACTGAGGTAGTATTTTCTTATTGATAACCTGGGGAAAAAACTCACTGAACTGACAATGTTATGATTGTATCATATTATGCTTAATTTTTCTTTGGAGGCAAAAACACAGTCGAAGTTCAATTATAGGGCATTAAGTCCATCTTACAGTAGTGCTTTTAAGATCAATACACTCAGTCACAGAATCACAGGATAATAATGTTTGGAAAGGACCTACTAGATCATTGAGTCCAATCATACCCATACCAACAAAAACCTAAACACCTGATCGATGGAAGAACACAATATAACCTCCTCCATGCCTGTCATTCTAGCCTGTCACAAAGCATCACATCTACATGCTTCTTCAATATCTCCAGGAACAGTGACTTGACCACCTCACTGGGACAGCAGTTCCAGTGCCTCACTACCCTTTCTGTACAGAATTTTTTCTTCCTAATATCTAATCTAAACCTCCCCTGTCTCAACTTCAGACCATTTCCCCTGGTTCTGTCATTAGTTACCAAGGAGAAGAGGCCAACACCCACCTCTCTACAACCTCCCTTCAGGTAGTTGTAGAGTGCAATGAGGTCCCCCCTCAGCCTCCTCCAAACTAAACTTGCCCAGCTCCCTCAGCCTCTCCTTATATGACTTATTCTCTAAACGACTCACAAGCTTGGTAGCTCTCCTCTGGACCAGTTCCAGTATCTCAATATCTTCCCTATAATGAGGACATCAGTACTGAACACAGTACTCACAAAGGCTGAGTACAAGAGCATGGTAAATTTCCCTATTCCTGTTGACCACACTATTCCTGATACAGGCCATGATCTTGTTGAGCTTCTTGTCCACCTGGGCAGACTGCTGGCTCATATTAGGCTGGCTGTCTACCAGCACCCTCAGGTCATTTTCTGCCTGGCAGCTTTTGAGACAATGCCTGTAGCGTTGCCTGGACTTGTTGTGGCTGAAATGCAGGACCTAGCACTTGGCCTTATTGTACCTCATACAGCTGGCCTCTGCCTAATGATCCAACCTGTCCAAGTTCCTCTGTGGAGCCTTCCTACTCTTAAGCAGATCAACATTCCCACACAATTTGGTGTTGTCTGCAAACAAGACTGGCTTCAAACCTGAGACCTGACAGACACCACTGATGACTGGCTGACAACTAGATTTCACCTTATTAATCACAACTCTCTGGGAATCGTCATCCAGCTAGTTTTTAACCCAGTGAAGAATACATTTAACTACCTCATCCATTTAAAATGAACACACAAAATCCCCCACCAAAACACATGAGACTCAGGTGGTATGGGAGAAAAAGGAAATTTGAGAGTTAGTGATTTGGGGAAGCAAAGATGTGAAATTCTGTTGTTGTTTTTGATAACACTCTTTAAGTGGCAGAGTGAATTGTTATCTGTGTCTATGGATAGAATATTATGTGCAAAATTGGGATATTTCACTTAAGAGAACTGTTCCATCTACATAATCTTGCTTCCTCCATGATGAAATCAGCACAGCCGTCACAGGTTGCAGTTCCAATCTACCCTATCTGTACCCCAGGACATGTACTTCATTCAAAATACAATATTTGGATAGGTTTATATTCAATGGCTTATCGCACACTTGAGTTGCATATTCCAAGGATTTTGCAATATTTGGAATATAGGACAAAGAATAAGGCAATTAAATGCCATTAACTGCCCTGACCATGGTATGGGCATATTGCAATGAATAAAAGACAACTCCTTGTTTGCCCTGTCACTAGTGCTTGCTTCCACTTGCAGCAGCCATTAATAATTTTAATTCACTGATAAAATTGTCTTTGGAACTAGTTCAGAAGGACAGAGCAGAGAGGCTTATCAGCAAATTTAACCTACCATTTATAACAAAACTGATCGCTTGTTCAAAATCAGAGATTGGATAGAGGGCAGCAATAACACAACAATATGTCCCTGGTGGCATAGTCATACAACAGTTGTGAATCTCATTACAACAGATTTATTTCTTCAAGTTCTCTTCCCTTTAGTGTCCTTTTTTTCCTGCATACTTGTAGCATTTAGAGCAACAAAATGCTGTGTATGAGCAGAGGCAGATTAATCCCACCTCAGGTCCAACAGTTCCTCAGTCTAACTTCAATATTTTTCTGTAAAGTCCTTATGGAGAATTACTGAATTTTAGTCTACCAGAACTATTTGCTCCTGCTGAACAAATAACACATACTGCCACTGGAGCATAAGCCAACAAAAGCCTTTTCTGAATGAATTTATGAATCAAATATATCTACTTGGAAGCTTAAAGATAAAAGAAATTCAAAACTAAAATATGACTTCTGGGGCTTGGAGAGAGAGAAAAAAAAATTGCAGTCCTCTGTGACAGCAGCTGATAACAAAAGACAGATCCACACTCTGCAATTATTCATTAGAGTTCTTCGATGTTGTGTGTTCTTTTGCTTTTATAAAGAGAAAGGTTTACCAGCATTAGATGAAAGAGAATTGCAGCTTTTCAGTACAGTATACATATTGATTTTTTGCTGCTTTAGGTATGGGGATCAAATGACAGTATTGAGTTTTGTACACCACTTCATGCTGTGTTACTTCTCTGCAACCTGCCACCTTCCTAGTGTATGCAAGTTGCTACATATGGTCCCCTGTTGGATTCGCCCTGTTAACAGGCGTGAAAAATTCTGTTGCGATAACGCAATCAGTTTATTCTTCAGATTTTGTGCCACTTGTGTGACCTGTGGATATCTTTAGACCAAGAGAAGTTGTGGCAATTTTAATGGATTTATAGTGAAGTTTTCTGTGTTTGTGAACATCACTGTTACATAGATCTCTTCTTGGAGAAGAAAGACATTGCTTCTCATCCCTTTTATGTGTGTTTGTAAGATCAAGTAATTAAGTTAGCAGCTCTTTCAGATGGGTAAATTAAGGCACATGCACATCATGGTTGCAAATCAGCACCCAGATTAAGGTATTTAAATATAGATGTTGAAATGCATATGTTTGCATGTAATTAAGCATCTAAACTCCCATTACAGCCCATATCCATTTAGCCAGTAGAGACAACTGAGTCTACAAGCTGTTCAGATGATCAAATGGAAACATTCATTTCATCCAAGATATTTTCTTAAATTCCAGATGTTCCCCAACAGCTGTGTGGACTTGCCATGTTATAATGTTAGGACTAGATAAAATTGTGTTCTTGACTTGATTACAAGTGCATCTGGTAAGGTGAAAAGACTCTCCCCAGCCACACCTGAAGCACATACTGCATGGATCACAGCCCACTCTGAAGGGTATCAGAATCACTTATGGCTAGAACCTGAAAAATACTGACCAAAATCAACCATCTTGTAATTCCAAAACTTGCAAGGCCAAGTGAGACTCCTTGGGCTGTCTGGGATCACACTAGGCTGTGACCCAGTATGTAACCCTGTGCTGGGATGCTGATCATGGTAGATTTCATGAAGATACCAAAGAATTGATTTCTGTGTGTTACCAGATTCTTCCACTGATAGATACTGTTGAATAAGATATATTAAAGATTATATGCTGACAAACACTGACAAAGAGAAACAGTAAGCAATTCACCACAACTAGTTTCACACAAAGTTTCAGAGATCATCTGATACTGTTAATTTGCAGAGAGAAAAATCTTAATCATAGGTTCATTTTATATCTTTGTGTGTCAGGTTGTTAGTCTGTGATTTCATTTAGAAAACTTTGTCAATAGCCATATGTAAACCTTGCCATTTTTGAATCCTTAGCAAGGTCACTGTGTTGATTATGGCAAACTCATCACTCTCTTAACCAGATAATAATTAAGTATTGTTAAACAGTTTTGTGATTTACTGTAATAGTGCTAATAAATCTTAAATTGCTTCTACCTTAAAGTTTTATAGGATTCATAGTCATTAGTTTTGCAGTCAATTGGTATATTTGGTAGGATCTTAAATGAGGATCCACAACACTTAAATACATATTTCACACACAGACACCTACAAATAAACACTTACATGTACAAAATCCTACCAAATTAGCATGTCTCACAGGACACTAATGTTTGTATTCAATGATCTTAAAGGCCTTTTGCAACCTTATCAAATCTATGATTCTAAGATAGCCGAATATCGTGATACTGCAGTCTGAGAGCTTCAGCTCACCAGACCAGATAGTGGTTTAAAAGTTATGTAGATGTGGTGTTTAAGGACGTAGCTTAGCAGCAGGCTTGGCAGAATTAGGTTAATGGTTGCATTCAATGATTGTAAAGGTCTTTTCTAACCTGAACACTTTGATTCTATGCACACATGACATGGGACAAAGCTGTGCAGAAACACTAGCATTCATTAGCCAAAATATCACACTGAATAGCTATGAGAATTCCACTAGTCTAATTCCCATCTAATTAATTGAGCTAGGTAGAATTTTTCAATGAAGCAGCTGGAAAATCTCTTCAAGGAATATCCCATTTAAAAAATTATCTACTGTCTTTAAAGACATGTTAAATAAGTCATAGTACTGTAGTAGTGCGTCCTTGTCTAGATCTCTCTGAGTCCCACCTGGGTCACCACTAATGTTGTGGATCAGAGACCCCAAATACATTTCAACCAAGAACTTTTATCTAAAGTATCAGACACAAAGGGAGGGTTTAACAAAACCACTTATGGATCTGCAAGCAATGAAACAACTGACTCGATTTGGAGAAGAAAAGCACCAAGACGTTTTAATTTATTCCCCCCACCACACCACAGAAGAAATCCCCACACAAGATACAGACACAGACATACGAAGTTTCATCACAAAGCACCTACACTGAACTGAGATAAAAATGTCTAAAACATCCTGCTTCTCTCTGAAATCACAGCAGTCGTCCAACTTCAGTCTCAATCCTCATACGTCTTTAAAGCTGAGAATTCTCACAGTGTCTTCAGTTGAACACAGATAAATTAGCAGACCTTGACAGTTCCTCCCACATGCCTTCAGAAGCAATTACATTTTCTCTCAGTGGCAGTGACATAGCTCCAAACAGACACCAAGATGGAGAGATGTGAAGAAGCGAAGAACAGGTGGAAGTCACTTAGGAGGGAAAAAGGGGGAGGAAATTTTTGGGGGGGGTGTCAGACACTTTTCAATTTTTTAAGCTCAAATCTTTCTGCTCAGCTTTTAAAGCATAACAAATGTCATTGGCATAAAAAAAATTGAAATGAATGTTTACTCTTTTGCATGTGTGTAACTTCTCTGACCTTTCAAAGCATACTTAGATCATGAAGACAACTGAAACACACCAACCATTATTCAAGGTTAGTTACAGAGCAAACTTGGTCTGACATTCCCAAATCCTTTTATTCAGTCCATACACTAATACTCAGACAATAAGTAACATGAAAAGTCAGGAAAGGGTTAATTTTTTCTGTGTACTACAGCATTTATTCTCCATTCCCTGAGCAAATCTCAGTGTATGTTAACATGGTTCTTACATGATCCTCCCAACCTTTGTAAGGTTAATCCCACCCACAGTTAAATATCTTCAAAACACTGGTTACCTCAAATTATAAATTTGCACTGGTTTTGATTAATAATTCCAAATTATTTCTGCATCTACATCAAGAGCTATTTAACTGCACAGGATGACCCCTTCACTGTATTGCTTATAAAAAGAAGCTTGGTTGTCAAACTCAGATGTATGTATACACAAACAAGACAGATGGCTGCTCAGAAGAATCCTCACCCATCCAAACAGCTCTACTTCCTCCTCATATTTCACAACTACCTGCTGGCTGAAATCTGGACCAGTGTTGACAAGTAAACTGCAGTAGTGGGCAATCTCTAGGATGCTCCCTCAAGATGACAGCTGCCCCATCATTCTGTAGACAGGGTACCTTCAATGCACAGCTGAGGCAGTGACTTCCCTATCTCAAATTACCTGATGTCTACTGGTGCAGTGACACCTCTTAGCTTCTCTGCCTTATAGAAACAACAATTACAAGCTGACCTTTGCTGTATTTTCCAGTGCTCTAATTTATCCCATATAACTTAGGCTGAACTGAGAAACCTCAAGCAGAGGTCACAAGGCAGCCGATGGATTCTGAAAATCAGATATATGCCCCTCAAGTTGTAGACCAGGTCGGAGTTAGTTCTCTATTTCTGAATAGAGAATTCCTCTAAGAAATTAGCAGACATGCCACTCAATTATCCTTGATATTCACATCTCATTTAAAGGTCACTAGGTTTTAGAGTCATCCTTAATTTGGCATAAAAATTATCTGTCCTTCCCAGCTCTAGCTTTACAGCAATCTGAAAAGCACAACATTTTTGACAATGTTTCACTCGCAGCAAAAGCATTCTTCAGTTATTTAAAATTAAATAAAATTGCATTTCCTCAATTATTTTTTACAAAAATTATGTCCTCTCTATCTCTCCTCTTCTTACATATGGTATTTCAATATTTATACTTACTGAATGTATCTAGACAGAAATGACATCAGAAACTGTAGTACGGTGAAAAATTCTACTGTCCTGGATTTTCTTTATGCTCATATTCAACACTAGAAGCTAAACTGATAGTTTTCTCTATGGTGTCCTTCAGAACACAAAGAAATATGATTGATCACAGAGCAACTGAGCTTTCAATATACAGAATAAAAAGTTAAAAACTCTTAGCTGTGCTCTGTGACTGATTGCTGTCCTTTCTTCTTTCCTTTAGGTAACCCCAAATTCAGTAAAAACATATAAAACATAATAAGCACTAGTGAACCTGTTATCTTCAATGTCCCTTAGCCCACCCAGTGCAGATGCTATCCATTCCTCCAACAAACAATATGAAAGCCCTTCAAGCAAGGATATAGTATACACTGACAAAACCAAACCCCAAAACCCACCAAAGCACATCAGCATCTTGCTGCTTGGTTTCAGAACCTGAGTGTCCTGCATGTTTATGAAGTTGGAGTCTGATCCTTATCTTGTGGCCTTGTTCTGTTCACAGTGCAGATATAGAAGAAACTCATTTGCTGCCTCATGGAGACCAAAGGCAGCAGCAATGTATGGGCCAAGCTTGCAAATTTCCGTTCCTTGTTTTATCTATTGGCAAATGCTGCCTGTCCAATGTAGTAGCTATCTGTAATTTTTATATTCCATTACCCAAAGTGAAATCACAATTGGAAATCATGGAACAAAAATTCAGAACAAGACTGCTAAATGTGTGTATTTTAAATCCAGGCCAGAAGAAAGGAATCTCTGCAATAACTAAAGGCAGCAAGTATTGGTGCTCAGAACTGCTTTCAACATGCTTTCTCCATCACAACTTGTTTTGATTTCCTTTCACATTCTGCTATGAATAAAGGCTGTGCATTAACTGTTAAATGTGCTGGGCTTTATTTGGGACTCTTTCCTTGAGCTAGATGAGAAGGGATTTCAGAGCATTCTGTAGATGTAACATAGTAATTAAAAACAAGAAACAAATCATGGTATTTTCTATGCAAGCATAAATGCTTCTAAATAGCAATAAGAGATTCTTGGTGTTTTTTAAGAGAAACCTGAATGATAAATACATTGAAAGGTGAATGTAAATCCAACAAAATACACACTGACAAACACAAAAGAAAAATAAAACTTGTGGAGGGGTGAGCAGACCAATCAAGGATTTCTGTTTCAAATACATTTATAGTGTGGTGCTATGTATTAACTCCATTTTGGGGTGTAGTACAGTATTATAACCCTGTAATTATAAGAAAGAACAAATTTACTGATACAGGTCTTTTTATAGCATCAAGTCCTGGACCACTATGGACGCATGGCAGGTTGTTTTCTCAGCTGCCTGATTACATTATTTTATGAACCAGCTTTATTTGAAGGATGCCTTCTGCACTCAGTTTCACTGTAGGTTAGGCTCTGGAGAGTTTCCATTACGTTGAGCTTCCTGAGATTTATTGTGTAGCAACTGATGCAGAGGGTAGGACTTTGGCTTCATTTTTAAAGCTGGGACTAAGTGAGGCCCCCACTTCATCTCAGCTGGAGGCCTGATTACTCTTATTATTTATGTCTTACATGATGTGACTTAGCAGCTTTAGCTTCATTATGTTTAGCACAGTGCACTCAGGGAGAATAAAATAGCATTCTGCTCTTTGAGTCACAGTTGTTGCAAAGATGTATCAGTCCCAAAGGCAGGCTTCCTTGAGGCCCATCCCCACCCTCAGAAAAAGTGAAACAGTGATATAATTCTAAACTGATGTGGAATTAGTAGGAATACATGCCACTTGCATCAATAAATTGTATATAAGAGTCTTCTGCAAATGAGCTCAATAAAATAGGCATAACATGTTCTGCTAATTATTTATGCCTATCTAGTAAAATCTTCATGACAGACACAGTATTTACCAATATACATCTCTAGTAAAAATAGTTCTCAAAATCAGATTTACAGCACTGGTAACAAAATCTAAACACAACAGTAATACAAAATAATAGTTTTGTACATTTGCAGAAAAGTGTAAGGTGACAAAATGTGAGGATCTGAGAATCTACTACCTATATAATTAAAATGAGTACCAATTCCAGTGGTTTTCTTGTGATTTTCAGATTAAGCTGTAAGTTCAGGACCTATATTTAGTTTTCAGCAGACTGACACAGAAGATGTAAAATTGAGTGATTAGATCCTCTGTGCTGGATATGTAGATTCAGTTTTCCACAGATCAGAGCCAATAAGTAGTAACTTTAAAATCTTCATTGAAAAATATTTTTGTTTCTTAAAGAAATGGCTTCATTCCAAATCCTGAAGAACACTTGCTTTAAAACTGTCTTGTGACATACAATCTTATTTTTATTTTCTTCTTTTCTGTTTTCTAACTATCAGCATTGTACAAATTGTGGAAATGAGAAAATATTCCAATATTATCAATAAAAATCATAGAATCGTAGGGTTGGAAGAGACCTCCACAGGTCATTGAGTCCAAACCTCCTGCAGCAAGAAGGTACATCACTCACTGGACCAGCTTGCCCAGAGCTCCATCAAGCCTGACCTTGAAAGGCTTCAGGGATGGGACCTCAAACACCTCTCCAAGCAGCCTGTTTTAGTGATCCACCACCTTCAGACTGAAGAACTATTTCCTGATGTCTAACCTAAATCTACCCTTTTCCAGCTCAAAACCAATCCCCCTCATCCTATTGTTACACACCTTATTGATCACTTCTTGGTCACTCCTTCCCTGGCTTTCTTATTGGCCCCTTTAAGGTACTGGAAGGTCACAACAAGGTCCCCCCCCCCAGAGCCTTCTCCTCTTTAGGCTCAACGACTCCAACTGCCTCAGCCTGTCCTCCTAAAGAGAGGCTTCAGACCTTTAATAATTTTTGTGGCCTCCTCTGGACTTGATCCAACAGGTTGTCACTGTCTTGTGGCTCCACAGCTGATCATAGGACTCCAGCTGAGGTCTCTCCAGGGAAGAGTAGAGGGGCAAAATCAGCAATCTTGATCTGTTGGCCACACTTCTTTTGATGCAGTCCAGCATGCAGTAGGCCTTTGGGGCTGAAATGACACATTGATGAGTTTTTCACCCACTACCAGACCCCTAGGTCTTTCTCCAGGGAACTGCTCTCCAGCAAGTGTTCCTCCAGTCTGTATTGATACAGCTCGTTGCCCCAACCCATGTGCAGGACCCTGCATTTTGCTTTCTTAAATCTCATGAAGTTTGCTTGGGCGCACTACTCCATCTTGTCTAGGTCCCTCAGGATGGCATCCATCCCTCTGACTTATCCACTTCACCACCCAGCTTGGTATCATCAGCAAACCTGCTGAGGGTGCATTGAATGGTACTGACAGTATCATTAATAAAGGTATTAAACAAAATATATCCCCCCAAGGGACAGAGATGGGTGTCAGACCACAGAGCTAACTGAGACAGAAAACTTTCAAATGGGTCAAGGTGCATGGGACATATCACACAGACACCACCCCACACCCCCCCCCCCGCCCCGTACTGGAATTACTTGTCATCAGTTTCCCATCTTGAATAAATGAAAAATGCTGAATATTCTGCTTTTTCTGAATAAGCTGAAATCCATGAAAAAACTGAAAACTTTTGTTTGCATATAATATAAATTAGGCATTTATACTTGCTGTCTGGCATCATGGTGTCAAGCAATATGTAAGTACCTGAAATTGATATTGCTATTTAGGCTTTAGAGAATGGAAGATAAAGAACATCTGTATATAGCCAAGGGCATTCAAATGTAGCTTTATTGCTCATATTGAAAGTGAAAATAAGTACAGTGCAGAGGAAAGGTGCATCTAGATTTAAAGTAAAAATCAATAAAATGCAAAATCAGGTAAATAAACCCTCTGAAACAGTTCAGAAAAACCACAAAAAAAGTTGTCAGCCCTCAGAAAGCAATTAATTGAAAATTGGGTGACCTTTAGATTCCCTGCAGGTTCTAAAGAGGGTCTGGCTTACTGCCATGATTATGAGTCACTCCATTCCTATCAGTATAATTACTGTTACAACCATACAAATAATTTCAGATCTTTTACCGACCTCTTGCCTGAAACAATATTCCTCCGACTGCCTACCATCAGCTGATTTTAAGAAGTGTATCATCAGCCTCTAGCTTTCATCTAAAGTTGACATCTAACTACAGACTCCTCATCATCCCCTGGTGAACCAGTAATGATAGACAATTTAAACTCCATGAAATAAACCACTTTATGCCAGATGAATATCCAGAACTACCATGATACAGAGAAATGATGACTCAGCAGTTTTGTAGGGAGAAATTATGCTTATTGCTCTAGGACATTTGGTATCCCAGTTGATTTTCCATTTGGTGAAACTGAAGGACCATCATATTCATCCTCACAGGACCACTGCAAATGTCATACAATCATAGAATCATCAGGGATTGGAAGGGACCTCAAAAGATCATCTAGTCCAATCCCCCTGCCACAGCAGGATCACCTAGACNGGTCACCCACCCCTCAGCCTCCTCTTCTCCAAGCTAAAGAAACCCAGCTCCCTCAGTCTTTTCTCATAAGGGAGGTGTTCTACTTCCTTCACCATCTTCATTGCTCTATTCTGGACACCGTCCAGCAGCTCTGTGTCCTTATTGAACTGAGGGGCCCAGAACTGGATACAATATTCCAGATGCAGTCTCACTAGCACAGAACAAAGGGGAAGAAGAACTTCTCTCCATCTGCTAACCACCCTGCTTCTGATGTACATCAGGATGCTGTTAGCCCTCTTGGCCACAAGAGCACATTGCTGGATTGTAGTCATCTTGCTGTCCAGTAGGACCCTCATGTCCCTTTCTCTTACACTGCTCTCCAACAGGTCAATCTCCAACCTACACTAGTACCTGGGGTTGTTCTTGCCCAGATGCAACTCTCTACACTTACTTTTGTTTACCTCATTCAATTTCTCACTGTCCCAGCTCTCTAGCCTGTCTAAGTCTTGCTGAATGGCAGCACAGTCTTCTGGGGTGTTGGCGACACCACCCAGCTTGGTGTCATCACCAGTAACCTACTTACCTACTTACCCTTTTTGAAGATTGGAGTGACATTTGCTAACCTCCAGTCTCTAGGCACCTTTCCTGATACCCATGACTTAGAAAATATGACGGAGAGTAGCTTAGTAATGACTTCTGCCATCTCCCTTAGCACATGCGGGTGCATCCCATCAGGGCCCATGGATTTATGTACATTCAGTTTGCTCAACTTATTCCTAATTCAGTCCTCATCAACCAAGGCAGGTTCCTCTCTTGCCTCAACTTCCTCTGTCCACCACTTTCTATCCCTGTGTCCGTTGCTGAACAATTGGTTATTGGTTCTGGGAATGGTTGTTGCTTCCAGAAATGTAAAATTATCTGTCTACCTCAGCAGGTTTGGAAGAAAAGTACACCAGTTGATTGGAGGAGCACAGTATCAGAAACACTCTGTGCCACAGGATGTAAACCCATCAGTTTAATCCATGGAGAGCAAAGGGCTTAAGTTTTCTATCTGGCTGGTGTCTTCCCAGCCCCACCCTTTAGAGTATGGCTCATTAATGTGTAACATCACCATTGCGAGGGTCCAGTCAGTATCTGGTCCCATGGCTCTATGGTTCCAGTGCTATCAGAAGACATTGGTTCACGTAATCCCTCACACCCGATACCAGAGTGATACTTATCCCCAATAACAGCAGCATAAGAATAACCCGTATACAAGAGAGAAAGTGCAGACAAGATACAAGGCACAGTAATTCTCGCTGGCAGCAATGGATCCCTGTCAGAGTCTCCTCCTTTTCCCTCGAGTTCCCCCAAGGAGGATTTTGTTGTCAGTTTCGAGCATCACAGCAGTTTGGTCCCGAGTTCCTTGGTTTCCAGAGTTCCTTTGTTCCCTGTAACAAAGCACTCAATTCTCGATTATTCCTCCTTTTTCTTGGCTAATGCCACGATGGACGCATTTCTTGTAGCCCATTCCCCTGACCTGGGAAGGCACCCTGGGCCTGAGGCACCTCCCCCCAGCTGTTTCCCTGCAGTGGGACCTTGAATCTCCTGCACTGCTGAGCCACATGACCTGCGCCATCGCACATCTGGCACTTGATATCCTTATCTGTTGCATTCCTTGCCTTCCCCTTTTTCGGGCACTGAGCCTTGAAATGCCATGATTGCCCACACCTGAAACAGACTCCTTTCCCTTTTCCTTCTCCTGCTTGCGCAACCGCGTGCACAGTCATCCTAACTGCGGTACCCATTGACTCGGCTACCCCTTGCATGGCTGTTGCTAATTCCTCATTTGTTAAGGGGGTAGATCTTTGAAGGAACCAACACATATTTGATAAGCTCTCCAGGAGAGACTAAGTTGCCTGGAGCCGTCCTAATAATCTGCTGTATATCTGGATTTGACTTCTGCTTAAGGAAATTTATAATGACCGGAGCCTGAGCCTGCAGCGGGAGATGTGATCCCTCTACTGCATGAATTAAGCGGTTGGCAAATTCAGCAAAGGGCTCAGAGGGGCCTTGTTTAATGTCTGCCCAAGGCAGCGTGGGCTCAGCGACACGAGCTAATTCATGCAGGGCCTGAAGGGCTGCCATTGAAGCAGCAGCCAATTCACCGGGCCTTAAGAATCTTAACTGCCCCTCCAGGGAGCTCACCATCCCATCATCTAAGCCTTGAAGACGGGCAAGGGTAGTCCTTTCACCCCTACCCACACCGTTAGCAGGGTGGCGGCAATCCCAGGCCACCGCAGCTACAATAGCCTGAAGCTGCGTACTCCACCCTTCATACCACAGGGTATACTGGACGGGACTGAGAATGATATGCATGAGATTCACCACATGGTATGGCAGAAGATTAGAAGCCATAAGCGCCTCTATAGCCACCACGGTTACGGGAAAACGGAGACCTTTGGTCTTAACAAGCTCAGCGAGGCGCGTAAGCGCTTTTGAATCCAGAGGGACCCATGCCGGGCCGTCCACCCTGACTACCACTGGAAAGGTGAGGGCCGGCCCTGATGAATCGGCAGCCCTCAGCTCCTCCCTCACCCGAGCCCAATCAGTAAGTGCGGGCAAACAGTAGGAGGATTCTTGGTTCCCGCCCCAGGTCTGCGGGGTGGGCTCCTGCGAGGCGGGCATCGGAGCCTCCACCCCACTCTTTCCACACCCACAAGAGCATTCACAGTGAGCGAAGTCAAGTGTCCTAAAACCGCCCTCACTCACCACTCTTTTTTCAAAACCTCCAGCAATGTCATTTACTTTATGTTGTACCTCAAATTCACACATTCACATATTTAAAGAAACACTTTGTAGTTCTTCTGAGGATTTATCTTTCTTTTGTGGTTTCTTTTGGCAGGAGGGAGGGGATTATATATAGGTTTACCACATCCTCTGAATGGCAATCTTGATTTATATATGCTCACACAGTCATGTACAACCACATGCATGTTATACCCATTTAATTTAAAATAAGAACTGAAAGTACAAATTTCTTGTCTTAATATAATTTAAGAACAGGCCAATTTATTATCTATGGGACACACTGTCTATAAATTACACAAAGAATAATAAAGTGTGACTCTAAAATAAAACCTATTTATTCAGTAATTTATGCTAAATACATTTTTTACTAAATAAATTTTTACTGAAGTAATTTTTACTTCAATGAAACTAAAGAAAAAGTTGTCTACCTGGGTACAGTAAAAAGATATGTTACATCCATAAAGTTGTCAAAGACCTCGATTCTCTTTAGTCAGTTATTTCCCTGAAAATAGTCCAAGCTAATTTCTTCTCATTCTGCAATGGTCCAAGTGTGTAAACAATATATAACCAATATCCAAAATCAGCATCTTGTACATACAGCATCTTCTTTGCTGCTGGGTTTTATCTAGTGATGTAAACAATTACATTTTCAAATGCTACTGCCTGGAATGTGTTTTCCTAAAGCACAAACCAAATGAGCCACAAAAGCAAATGAGTTCCATGAAGGTGGTGTGGGAATTCACCTGCTCCCCTACCTAGATATGTGGCCTAGAAAGCTGGTGAGGCATGGTTATGCATAAACACAACACACAAAATCATCTGAGGATTTTGCCCTCAAATAGCTAACCCTAATAGCTAATAGTGAAGACAACCAGCAGACAGTCCAGTTCTGGGCCCCTCAGTTCAAGAAAGTCACAGAGCTGCTGGAGAGTGTCAAGCGTAGAGCAACAAAGATGATGAGGTAGAACATATTCCTTCCCCCATCCTCCTGAGGGAGCTGGGTCTCTTTACCTTAAAGAAGAGGAGGCTGATGGTTGACCTGAATAATGTCTATATGTCCATAGACATTAATGTCTAATGTATATAAATATGTGAGGGGTGGGTGTCAGGAGGATGGAGCCAGGCTCTTCTCAAGGTCAACTGGTTATAGGTCAAGGGGCAATGGGTGCAAATTGGAACATAGGAGGTTCCACATAAATATCAGAAGGAACTTTTTCACAGTGAGGATAATGGAACATTGGAACAGGCTGCCCAGGGGGATTGTGGAGTCCCCTTGTCTGGAGATGTTCAAGACCTGCCTGGATGTGCTCCTGTGCGACTTGGTCTAGGTGATCCTGCTGTGTCAGGAGGATTGGACTAGATGATCTTTTGAGGTCCCTTCAAATCCCTGATGATTCTATGATACACAGAAAATAAAATTGCTTTTAAATGCTGTAAAAAATGTTTTTAAAAAGAACACTTTAAAAAAAAATAGGAGTCAGCTTGGAAAGATGAATTCAAGATGAGGCAGCCTGTCCTGGATTGTGGGGTACAGCATATAGGAACTCCAATTTAAAGTGCAGCTGTGATCCCAAAGAGCTTTCTCACTGCTTGGAAATTTATAAATATTCATTAACACTCTGTTAAGTGCTGCATTGTCAGTATTAATGCCAGATGTATGTACAATTTAATATTTAATTTTAATTTGGTGTTGCTAATCCATTAGTAACCCCTTTGATCCTGATTTGTTTTAATTTTTATGAGTGAGTGTTTTTTTCCTGCTAAGTTTTAATACTTAACTAGTATGCTAACTGAAGAAATTGGTAAGTCTGGGCTGTCTCCCACTAGTCAATGGGACATCATACTTCTAGTTCCCATAGTGGCTGTGTGACCCCTACAACTATGGAAAGAGTGTACAGAAACCTAGCCTTTAGGAAAGTTACTTAAAATCAGGTAGCTCAACAAGTGCTGGAGTGTATGGCATAGACTGGCCTGTAATTGACATACACTACACTTAGCAAGACCATCTGTTGGAAGAAAACTGCAGCTAGTTTTCATTTGCGAAATAGCTCATAGTTGGAGGCTGTGATCACACATTGAGAAAACCTGGATCCCAAATCTACTAAAGAGCATTTGGACATATTAACTTACACAATTTACACAGTTTATTAAGGTTGGAAGGTGCCTTCAAAGGCCATTGGGTCCAACCCTCCTGCTCAATCAGGATATAAATTGCTGGAAAGCATAACCACTTAAGCCTATATCAACTACACAAAAATGCATCAAGATGGGTTTTTTGTGCAAATAACTTGATAACCAAAACTCTGATGTTCCTTATGGCCAACAGAAACTTTACTAATGCCTAACACCATGAACATAAATTTGTTTAAAAAAAAAACAAAAAAACCCCACAAAACAAAACAAAACAAAACCACAAAAAAAAGAGGGGGGAAAATGGGCTTGTAATGTAAATTGCCTAGTACTAAGCAAATAAAATAATAATAAGTGATATCAATACAGACTCATGCCTTTGTCAAGAGAAATGAGTCTTATTTGGTATCATTCACAGTTACAAATTAGGTCGTTACAGACATTTGTTGCTCTTTTGTGTAATTGTGAACTATTAATCTTTACTCTTTTATGTTCATTTTCAGGTCAGAAGATTCTTCCATCTACTTTGGATATCACATAAGAAGGTCATCTGCTGACTTGGAGTTTATTGAAGTGTCTTGTCTTTCATCTTCCTTCACTTAAGTTCCTTCTCACAGTCCCCACAGTTTAGATCCAGAGTAAGATTGATTTTAACTTTGGGAAATGAAAATCCCACTGAGGTTTCTGGGAAGTTTGTCGTTGTATTTCAAAACTTGTAACTCTGATCCTGATGTATACCTGACAGGTCTTGTGTTGGTGAACCATCATCCTGTTAATAACAAGACCCAAAATGTTAGTTGCACAAACATAAAAATGAGATAGAAAGTAGGATTACAGTGATCACCAAAATACAGCTACTTAATGAGTTACCATTTACCATCAGAGCTGTAGTACATGATTGTGTGTACGTGTATTCTTAGGCTATAACAGAAGTGACATGTTTTATTTCTTAGTTCAGGGTGTAACAGCATGTTCAGAGCATGTTATAACAGCTCCACTGAGACAAGAAAACTTACTATCAGTAATCAATGGTTGCTCGTTACTCCAATCTAGAGAACTAAGGTACTGCAAAGACATTGCCTACAAGTAGTAGGCAGCCATAACGGAATCTGTAGAGAAGGTTCTGAGTCAGACATTGGGATGAACATTATGTTAGCATACTGAAACAATGTATTTCTGATTTTATGTACAGGGTACAGTAATTGAATGATTTTCTATTGCTATGAACAAACAAGTAATACTGAAAAGCACAGGCTGACAAATAAATAATTTCATACTTTTTTATGCAATGATATATAAGTTAATGGGTAGTCTTTTCTTCTTAGGTCAGATACAGTGATGGGAAGTTCAGTCAAATTTAATTTTAAATCTCTGTTTTCAACAACAACAGTTTATATACAGAGGCTTATTAACCGTTTCCTCTTGTTTATCTATGAATAGGTACTTTAGGGTCTAAGTGCCCAGATAATCTTTGGTCACACTCCATATACATGAGTGAAAACATTCTAGCTGATGAAGTAATCCTAGCTGTGATTTGTCTATAGTGCTGTTGTACTCAAAGATCCAAAGGCCTATTTCAGTGAATAGAATTATCTCTTTCAAGAGTACCTCTATTTAAACACTTCATGTGAGTGTAAACAAGTCATAAATGCAAAAGAGTGATTGATTTCTGACCCAAATCTGCTAAAAATTAGAAGTGCAGAAATAGATGATTTCCATCAGTAAGGCCAGTGGCAGCAGATATGGCTTGTAAAGTGTTGGGGTTCTGTCACCAGGTAAGTTCCTTTAGACATGCGTAGTGTCTTATGCATTAAATTCAGGTCTTGGGCAGTCAAAAATTTTGTAGAAATCTAATACTCAATTTGTTATCACCTTAGGAAGTACAAGAAGGAACATAAAGGAAATATAAAATTAATTTGCAGTACTAGCCCAGAGGACACTGTGTTCCAGCATCAATATCTGGGGATAGTAAATTAGTAACCAGTTTTTAATAGCAGTCCTAAGAAGATTTTTTTGGTGACTACTAGAGGCATCCACATGCCTAGTCACATCTTCAGTTCTTTTCACTACATTTTACGGCAGCCTCCCATATTACCAAAGCCTTGCCCTAATTGTCTCCAGCAGTTATTCTGTGAGTAAATCCAAGCTTTTAACAGATGTCAGGCCATTTGATCTGCAGCACTGACAAAGCTGGACATTATGGAGATATCTGAATGAATATAATTTGCCAGTTATGAGCAATATAACTCTTAATTATATTCCAAATTATTATTTACTATGCCAGAGTGTAAAGGAAACATGAAGCACAACTATAAAGACCTGTCATCATTGCTCATCATCTAAATAATCAAAGCAGGTTTCAAGAGAGGAATAGCATAGACAAGCTCTGAACAGAAAGTTGGGGTTATGCCAGTAAAATATCAAGGCCTGTGTATGGGCTTGTGCACTGTCAGACGATCATTCAATCTGTTTATTGGCAGACTCGCAGGCAAGACCTTGGTCCATGACAACAAACACATTTTTGGAAATGACTGGGGTAGAACACAACTGATGTGTGCAGGTTGGACATGCCCTTATGGGATTTGTGTTTCTTGGTTTTGGAGAGGGAAATAGGGGTTAGCTAAATGGGCATGCTTCAGCTTAGCCACATTTCTTGGCACCAGAAGCAGGCAACACATCTAATTCCTTGTCAAACAGCAGAGATGCAGCTACAAACTCTAGCCAAAACTCTGGAAAATCTGAGACTGCTAAAAGTTTTAGCAATGTGTTGGCTTCCTTCACTTTTTTGTAAATACAAATAATATTAATGTTAAATATTAATACAATTTATAATTTAATAATATATGTGAATGCAACATTTTCTCTATAGGTTTTCTCTCAAGGTTACATGGTCTGGGAGGAAAGGCACCACAAAAGGTCCTTTTAGTCCCCATGCTGGAAAGGAAGACAGGGAAGCAAGAAGTGCTCTGTGTCTTTATCTAGATTTCTGAATACCCTGATTACTGCAACTAATATGCAGTCTGAAATAAGATTAAATTGAATTCATGAAACAGAGAAACTGAAAACTCTGGAAATACAATTCCTTGGTAACACAACTTTTGAAATAAACATCTGACCCTGAAATGTGACTGCTAGCATCAGTCATACACAAAGCAACAGCAAATGATGGATCCCACAGGAAGGAAGACAGTGTCTCCTTGAACACAACTGGCACGTCACCCTCAGCCCAAGGAACACTTGCTCTCTGCATTGAGAGCAGCCAGCTACACAAAGAGAAGCACTTCTCAGCATTAAAATAGAGAAAGTAAATCAGAGGTAGCCTGAGCAGGGAGCTGCCTCGCAGTGAAGAGGAGCTATTTCTGAAAGATTATTCTGTCAGTACTTTCTGAAGGTCCTGTTGACTCTGCACTTCTTTTCATAGATATTCTTATTCCTATATGTACAAATAGGATATGGCTGAGCCCTTATGCCTTTTGCCAGCAGAATTTTTAAAGTATGTTAGCAATTCACTTTATTGAAAGTTTTCTGTTACACAGTTCCTTGCTTTGTAATTAAAATCTGTGTGTTATGCAGATGAATTAAAGGAAATCCAAAATGTCTTGTTCATAATGAACTACTACTTGCAACATTTACCTTTGATATTCAAAGCTTGCTTTCTTTCCTTCCCTGATGCTGTATTTCAAGATTAAATGTAAATACTGAAGAAGTTCAGTGTAGCCCAATTTCCAGTGTAACTGATTTAAAGAAAACTTGCAAACTTTACAAGTTTTACTCTAAAACAAAATGGGCAGTTTTTAATGAGGCATCTCCTTCAGTAACAGCTATGCGTTCAAAGCACATTAAAGAGAGAAGTAGTTCTGTAACAACATTAGATTAATTTCCATTTAAAAATGAATTTGAAATTAAAGGAATGATACCTTTCTACTGAATGGATGATTAAATCATCACTGCAATGATATTTTCTGATATAGAAGCATCTATATACTATGACTTTAGTCACACTAACAGCAGTGGTAGCTCCCAAACCATGTTATTCTTTGTCAGTGTCTGTCAAACTATTAGCTAAGGGTCTCCTATAATGTAGACTTTTCAGTATTCTCATACAATCTCTTATTGTGCTTCAGTAACTGCATCAGTAGAATTTTTTATTTCCAGATTTCCTTTTTATATTATACCACTATTATAGGCTTGCACTATCCTCTGCATTACGAAGAACACTTTTTTCTTTCTTTTCTTTTTTTTTCAGATTTCTTTATAGGTTTCCTCAATTATCTTGTTTCTCCCAAGTTTTATATTTGTTCATTTCTCAAGATTCAAAAACTCCGTTCTTTTCTGTCTTCCTTGTATGTGATACTTCTCAATTTCTCAAATAATTTTTTGCTTTTTTTCTCTGGCCTCCTTCCTTAAAATAGTTCACAACTACTTTCATAGTAATGATGATGAGGCTGTAAAAGACCTTAAAGATCATCCAGTCCAACCTAAAACCAACCAAGTAAACCTAATATCTAACATTTAGATCATGCCACTCAACACTTCATCCAGCCTAACCTTGAACAACTCCAGAGACAGCGACTCGACCACCTCCATGAGCAGCCCATTCCAAAATCTGATCACTCTTTCAGTAAAAAAACCTTTTCCTAATGTCAAGTCTAAACCTCCTCTGATGGATCTTAAGACTGTGACCCCTCGTTCTGTCTCCAGTGTCCAGGGAGAAAAGACTGATCCCTACCTGCCTATAACCACCTTTCAGGTAGTTACAGACTATGCTCTGCAACACTTGAGGACAGCATTTCAGCTAAAGCAACTGAGCAGATTAGGAGGATTACTAAGATTACTACATTTGCTTGCAAGATACAATTTTTCTTTTCATCTGACCTAAATTTTTTTGGCTCTCATCCCTTGTTTTTCATTTTACAGATGGAAAACAGATACAGAAAGATTATGTGAATCACCCTATTTCACATCAGAAATTCTGGGCTCTTGGAACTAAGTACACATTTGATAAATCTGGAATTCAGCTCACAGAGAAATGTTATATTCCAAAAGCCATTTTTTGGGTTTCATACATTATTGTTTCTCCTTAGCTCTCTTTGTCTTTCAATAGCATTACTGGTCTTTCTAGCTTTTCCACCACTGCCAAATACTTTCACAGTATCTTGGCTTCAGCTGCAAAATCTTACTTTTATCTGTATTAAAATTTTCTGAAGGATCTGTTTCTCTCACTGATTATAACAACCTCACATGAAAAAAAAACCTTTCCCATTGTGTATTTGATCTCTTCCTTTAGCTTTTTCCTTTCTTAGGTGTGACTAAACAGAGGTTCTCCTTTTGGAATATTTGGGAACAGCATGAGATGTTCTTCCCATTTCACTGAAACCTTCTGTGTGGGCATTGGCTCTAGTAGCATTATTTTTGCTGAGTGGAAGTGCAAAACAATTAGAAATGTTTAGGGTATCCACAAAAGGTAGCATTAGAGAATTGAATGGCAACACAAGGTGGACATGAAAGACAGAGTTAATGATTGTTATTAATCTAGTTTTTGCCCCTGCAAAGGCAAACAAATAACTTCATAAATTTAGGGTATTTTTTTTATGCTTCAGAAGTGTTTTCAGAACATAAACAAGTGATGAAATTTAACAACAAATAAATATATTGTTAAACTGTAAGATCGGGCCATAATAAAACCCATTCAATTGTTTCCATACGACCTGCCCCAAATGGAAAAGACATTTAAGATCATTGACTCCAAAAACTAACCTAAGTTTATCAAGTCTAGTGCTACAACATGTCCTTGAACTTTGTATCTACACAACTTTTAAACACATTCAGGAGTTGTGATTCAACCACAAGCTTGGCAATACTGATGTGAGGGGTGAGTCTCAGGAGGATAGAGCCAGGCTCTTCTCAAGGTCATCTGGTGACAGGACAAGGGGCAATCGGTTCAAGCTGGAACAGAGGAGGTTCCATATAACTTCTTCACAGTGAGGGTAACGCAGCATTGGAACAGGCTGCCCAGAGGGGTTGTGGAGTCTCCTTGTCTGGAGACGTTCAAGACCCACCTGGATATGTTCCTATGTGACATGTTCTAGATGATCCTTCTGTGGCAGGGGGATTGGACTAGATGATCTTTTGAGGTCCCTTCTGATCCTTAATGATTTTATGATTCTATGTTCTCTTATCTGCTACTCCTGTTCCACAAGCCACAAGAGTACTGAATTCTTTATATAAAAAGATGGACCTAGCATTTTGCTTAGTGATCAAGTGGGTTTAGAGAAGAAAAAGCTCTTTCTCTGCTCTGAAGTATGATTTTCCAACACACCTCTTCTAATTTAATGGTTTTGTAAATTGTGGAGTAGCTTTGATCATATTAATGTCAGTTTACTTCTGTCATATTATTGTTATTCTAAGCATGTAGCATTGTCATTTCCAGAGGCTTTGGTTCCTTTCAAGACACTGGATTAGCTCAACAGCTGATGTAAGAGGAATTTTAGGACAAGATACTGGAGAGAAAACAATATGAACTATCTCACATTTATGGTCAGGGTTTTTTGGTAAACATTCTCAAAACCAAATTAAGTGCTAGTGCTTTAAAAAAAATTTTAGAAATTTTATCTATGTTTCATTTTAAGTCTACTCATTGTAGGTTAGCCTTCTCTTCTTTTGTATTCTCCTCAGCTGTAATCCATTTTGTGAAACCGTTATGGCACATTATATGAGTCATATGCACTAGAAAGAAGGTTGTGGTGATGAAGTGTCTTCCATTTTCACCATAGTGTTCTCATAGAAGACTGATGAGTAAGGTCCTCAGAAACAATTACAAAGAGGGAGATCCACCAACAGTCAATACTAATGATTTCTTCCTAGAAGTTTTGCCTGGGTCAGTTTGATGTAATTTCTAGAGGTGTGAGCATCTTCTTTTATGGAAACTTACTTACAAAGAGTTCATTAAAGCAAAATATTCAAGACAAACACTTTTGAATGCAGTGTTTGACATGGATTAAAAAATGTGAAATTCGAAATGGTGAGTCTGTACATGTCTTTTAATTGCTAGAAAAGGGTACATCCTCCCTATTCTACCAGAATGGAGATGCTCTCATTTTTATTTGAAATACTTTCACCTGCCTTATACCTCTGATAGCCTGCAAGCCTTACTTTTTGAAAGCAACTTGATTTTCCAGAGATACTGTGATTTTGGCAAACTTCTTTCCACAGGTTCAAATAGAATTCTACCAGCTATCCAGAAGTATGCATTTTATTAATTATGTTACAAGCTATTTTTATTATCATGATCATCATCATATTTATACCTTTTTCCACTCTTCTACCAACAACATTTAAGTAAGAGGTTTTTCTGTAGTTTTGATACTATATGGAACACAGAAACACCATATTTTGCTTTAGTCAGTTTGCACTTATGCCTCAAAGGAAGACAAATCCTAATGAAGTGTAATATATTCTAACAAAAAGTCACATCAATGTAATGCACATAAACAATGCTATGATAATTATTATTATTACATCTTTGTATGTTTTAATTTTTCAGGGAAAAAGAAAAGACAAGAGGGATTATTTTTCCTTTCCCCAAGTCCTGTAATGAAGCTTTTTCTCTAATGCAAGCTAAATCTGTACTTCTTGGCTCATGTATGTGGAAAATCAACTAATTTAAAGGGCTTCAAGTGATAGAACTAGAAAGGAAAGAGTCCTTTTCTGTGGCAGGTGCACTGGAACTAGGTGACTTTCAGTGCCCCTTCCAAATCAAACTATTCTAAGTTTCTGTGATTCTATGTATACACAGAAAATATCAGTACAGGCCAAATATTCTCAAATGTCATGAGAACTGAAGATTAAGTTCTTTAACAGTTTCAATTTGCCTGGATTACAGAATGAGAAAGGATTATATCTCTATTACTCATTGAAAAGAATGCCTTTGTTTTGGCCAAAGACAAAGTACTTGCCACTAGGAGTCAATTTTAGTATTTTCTCTAACTTTTTAATGAGCATTAGCTTAGTGCATGACATATTGCAATGAATCTAAGCAGACCACTGCCAAGAGCACTTGTGACTTCTGGAAAACAAAACATTATTGATAGTATAAATATAAAAATGCATGTATATACACAGATATTTAAACACATCGCCTGTTTTGGAACTTGTTCTCAATATAGCAAGAAAAGCGAGGGTGATCCATGGTAAATTCTGGAAACTCATCAAATAATGAACAAATATTTTCTAAGATAAAAATGTTGCACCTGACTTTTTGTGGAAAAAATAGATGCCATTCTTAATAAATGCAATGTACACATCTAATTTTTTGCAGTTCTGGGAACGGGATAAGGTTAATTAAAAAGGAGCATGGTTCATATCATACTGTACTGATTCAATTAATCTCCACAGAATTACAGAATCACTGAATTATTGAGGCTGGAAAAGACCTCTGAGATCATCAAGCCCAGCATATGACAGAACACCACCAAATCAACTAGACCATGACACTAAGTGCCACATCCAGTACTGTTGATAGGCATGTAGTTCCCTGGATCCTCTTTTTGTCCCTTCTTGTGAATGGCTACCATGTTCGACAACCTCCAGTCATCTGGGACCTCCCCAGTTATCCAGGACAGGAGATAAATGATGGAGAGCAGCCTAGCTAACTGTTGTGCCAACTCCTGAAGCACCCTGGGGTGAATACCATCCTGACCCATAAACTTGTTAGGATATAACATCTTTGTGTGTTTCTTGGCTACACAGCTACAATACAATGATGTTAAGTTTGGAGGATGTCGATTCTTTTCCAAAGTGATACTGTCTTGTATTTCTGAAACAGGTCGAGGCAGTTGGTCATGCTAAAGTCCTTAAAGAAAGCAAAAATAGGGGATGGCTACAGGTAATGTATCCCTCTGGAAGATTTTACCTCTTTTTTGAAAGAAGTATATGGATGGCCTTCTTTCGGTTTTAGACATGCAGAATGCAATGTCAGCTACTTCTGATTTGTAGCCAGTGTCAAATAGTGTTTTATTTCTCGATGTTAGGAGAAGAAAGTATTAGAAACTGTTATTTATTTAGTTGTTCAGATAGATTACTTAAACTAGTATTTTAAGGGCTAGAGGTCACATGCTGGATCTCTAAAGTTGACTGCTATGGATGCCATCCAGTGTTGCGGATGTGTGAATTCCAGCTTTACTTAATGTGCACCTATATATCTGTGGTCTTACTCTGACCAATTCATTTGCTCCTTAAATAATCATAGAATCATTATGGATTGTAAGGGATCTCAAATGATCATCTAGTCCAATCTGCCACAGCGGGATCACCTAGACCAAGTCACACAGGAACATATCCAGGTGGGTCTTGAATGTCTCCAGACAAGGAGATTCCACAACTCCCCTAGGCAGCCTGTTCCAATGCTCTGTCACCCTCACTGTGAAGAAGTTCCTTCTGATATTTATATGGAACCTCCTCTGTTCCAGCTTGCCCCCATTGCCCCTTGTCTTATTACCAGATGACCTTGAGAAGACCCTGGATCTATCCACCTGACACCTACCCATCATATGTTTACATATGAAGAAGTGATGAATGGGATGAAGAATGGCAAGCTGATATTGTAGAAGAATAATGAGATGGACTCAAAAGGAGCACCAAATTCTGCTAAGGTCCTGAGAATTTAGAAACAGATCACTTTGCTGAGGTTAGAAATAAAATATTAGCAACTCATAGATGTTTCTGGAACTACTTTTTGTGTGGCACCTCCTTTCATCTAGACCTTTCAAACCGTATACCCACAGATCAGTTTTCCTTTATACATGTTGCTTTACACTGTCTACCACTTATCTAAAAAATGGATAATAATTTGAGTTTCAAGTCATTTTGTGATGATGCAAGTAAATGTCAAACTACAGTTTATGTCACACTACAATCTGAGCAAAGTAATCACTAAATATCCATTCCAGTACTCTCTCAGACAGGTCATTTAGGAGAGCTATCAGGGAAAGGATACCTCTACACATAAGTAAAACTGATGAAAAAATGCAACCCAGAATTCCCAAAGCAACCAGATAATAATACAGTTAGAGGTTTTCTGAAGGGATTTTAAATTTGTAATTGACTAAAGTCTGTTAGACCAACTTTAGATCATCATCATTATGGATATTGATTGTGGTATGGCTAGAACATGGGGTATCAAATGAAGGTGAATAATTTAGTGTTTGATTCATTGGTCTCCTGGGCACTGTACCTCCCTGCACTTTCGTTACAAGTGAAATACATTAATGTTCAGATAATTTAGTATAAAATGGATTAATGCAGTCCATGTGTTTTCATCAGGTTCTGAGAGGGAGGTGCAAAATAAGAAATGCCACAGTTCTCAAAACTTTGTAGTAATTCTAGAGCTTCAAAATCCCAAACAATATATCTGCAGGACACATCCTTTTCTCTAAAAGGACCTCTATACCTTTTAAGTAATTCAAGATCCACAGCTAGGAATAAAATGCCTTTGTGGCTTGTTGCATTTGCAGAAAAGTAGCTTAGCAGAAAGTGCCTATACATACAAAATGGAGAGTCTTCACCTGCAATTTAGAATTTAAATGTACCTGGAAATATGTAAATAGAGCATATATGCATACATATATAAGAGACTATACACAGGACTAGGAACACTTTAATGTTCTAATTTCATTAGCTAATTCCTTTTGAAAAGAGTATGTTAGGTACAAATAGCGGTTCATTGGGGTCCTACACAATGAGAAAACTGCAGTGTGGCATCTGTACCTCATAACAGTGCATTTGTCTGGGGTTTACAAAGAGAACAGAGGGATGAACTTAGCTTATGTAAAATAACTGATGAGTTGAACACACAGGCTGCTCTACAGCATTTGATTTGTGATAGTGATCTTTCATCCAAGTATGGATGTTACTCAGCCATGCTTGGTTAGTCCTGTAATTGACAAAAACCTCTGATAAAAGCAATCTCTTATGTGTTCTTGCTGTCATTTATTTGTTTTGATAGATACATAGACAGATTTTCTTCTGCTGTGTTCATTTACCTTTTATTTGTATACTATGGTTTCCTTGGATTCATACCCATGCTGCTTAGACTCTGCTTTACTTTAACAGAATCAGTGGCCCAAGAACTCCCAGAACAGTGAGAACAAATGTCTCTGTCTCATATGCTCATTACCAATTTCTCTGACATCAATGGTGGTGAACTTCAAAGTAATCATACCTTTGTAGACATTAAAATGTTTCTGTTATTGATGCATACTAAGGTTGCATTCTCCTTAGCGATGTTACATCTGCTTTGGATATTTGTTCTATGGTTGTACCCAAACATGTCTCACATAAATCACCAAGCTAGAGTCCTCCCAATTTCTTGCCCAGGTCTTCTAATCATCTTGGATGCTGAGGGTAGCTACCTCTGTTTTTTTGTCTAATACCCTAGTGCAGCAGTAGGCCTGTTGGTGAAACCTGTTGTGTTCTGCAAGGACAATGACTTACTGCATCTCAGTTTATATTTCCTTGTTTATAGCACACAGTTCAATAAATACCAGTCATGTATTTGAAGTGTCTATTACCATTTGGATCAGGATTGAGCTTTTGAAGTAGTTGTCTCAGTAATTCCTATTTAATCCTATGTATGTAAGAAGTATTTCTTTCTATCAGGTGAAAATAAACCAAGGAAGTGCTCCAGAAGGGCACCTGACATGATCCATCCAATAGTGGCCATTTTGCCCATAGCAACAGATTACAGCAATTCCAAAGGAAATTCCTGAAATGCTAGTATGGTTCCTCAATATTTGGGTTCACTCTATAGTTGTTACTTGCTTGTGCAGTTGCACAAAGCAAAACCTGAAGTACTAATAGGCAGAGCAGAGCCACAGCTTGATAAAGAACCATATTACTACCTATGCAGGAAAGTCCAATGGCTGAGGTATAAATGGACCTGAGAATGAACATGAGCTCCTGTAAGTGTAACAGGACTCACAAAAGAATATTTTTTAGTGTCAGTCAGGTTCTCAAAAGGATAAAATTGGATCTAAGCAAGGCAAACCTTTCTCTCTACCTGCTTAATTATTAAGTATAAAGTCTTTGCAACTACCTATCAAGTGTTGCCTTATATTTCAGTTTAATACTTGATGGAAATTGCTCTCATGCCTTCATATTAACATACCTCAATTTTCCAGTATCTAGTATTTCTTAGCCTAGTTTTATCCTTAACAGGTCAATCCATGTTTTCAAAGTTTCTAAGGTACAGACAGACAGTTCAACCCTGAGATGTTAAATTATACTGCCTAGGTGCTGAGGTTAGCTGCACACTGTTTGAGGAGAATTAGGGCATTTAAGATTGTTTACAGCATCTACACACAGAGCAGAAAGCTGCCAAAGTTACACTGTGTATTTTAAATCTTGGCTTTTTCACTGCTGTGCTTGTTGACTTGAAACCCGGAGTTATATGTTGTACCCAAATAGGAGTCACAGGCTTAAGCTCTAGACTCTATTAAACATCTAACATCCTTTTTTGGAGTGAGAAAATGGTTCTGCAGATCACATGACTGAAGGAGGACCTGGTAAAACCATTGTCCACTTCTTGCATACCATCTTAGTGATCACAGAATCACAGAATGGTTTGGATTGGAAGGGACCTTTAGAGGTCATCTAGTTCACCCCATCTGTGATTAGCAGGGATCACAAAATATCCGTGGTTGGAAAGGACCTCCCAGATCACTGAGTCCAACCCTAGACACCACAACAACAAAACTAAAACCATGATCAAACACTAGCACCAAACACAGATAGATAAAACACAAAATAAACTGCCTACAATCTTTGCCACTAGAGCAGTTCCTGAAGCACCACGTCTACATGTTTCATCAATACCTCCAGGGATGGTGCCTCAACCACTTCCCTGGGCAGCCTGTTCCAGTGCCTCAGCAAAGAATTTCTTCCTAACATCCCATCTAAACCTCCCCTACCACAACTTCAGAGCATTTCCTCTAGTCTGTCATTATTCACTTGGTAGAAGATACCAACTCTCTACAATCTTTTTCAAGTAGTTGTAGGGGCAATGAGGTCTCCCCTCAGCCTCCTATTCTCCAAACTAAACATGCTCAGCTCCTTAAACCTCTCCTTATATGACTTGTTCTCAAGAATCCTCATGAGCTTAGTAGCTCTTCTGTGGACATGTTACAGCATTTTAAAGTCCTTCTTATAGTGAGTCCTTCATATAGAAGTGAACACAGTACTCAAGGTGAGGCCTCACCAGTGCTGAGTACAAGGGCATGATAACTTCTCTACACCTGCTGGCCATGCTATTCCTTAGATGAACCAGGATCCTGCTGGACTTCTTGGTCACCTGGACACACTGCTGGCTCATATTAAGCTGGCTGTCTACCAGAACCCCTAGGTCCTTTTCTGCCTGGCAGTTTTTCATCCACTCTTTCCCAAGCCTGCAGCATTGCTGGGGGTTGTTGTGACCAAAATGCAGGACCTGACACTTAGCCTTATCATATCTCATACAACTGGCATTGGCCCATTGATCCAAACTTTCCAGTTCCCTCTATGGAAATCTCCTACCCTCAAGCAGATCTACATTCCCACACAATTTGGTGTCACCTGCAAACTTGCTGAGGGTGCACTTAATCCCCTCATACAGGACATCAGTAAAGATATTAAACAGGACTGGCCTCAAAACTGAGACCTGGTGACTGATTGCCAACTATTGCCAACTAGATTTCACCCCATTAATCACAACTCTGGGCATGGCCATACAGCCATTTATCCAGTGAAGAGTACATTCCTCTATGCTATGATTTGCTAGCTTCTCTAGGAGATGGGATAATCTACCTAGGAACATGTAGACCAAGATACTGAATGACAAAAGCATTCAAAGTAATGGGAGTTTGAAAAATACTGACTTAATACCCAGGCTTTTGCAGGGCTCTGTAAGTCAGTCTGTTGACTTCTTAAGAAATACATTGTCCTGGAATAAGGAAGCCTGGAATTTGGACTACTTCCCAACACTGTTGCTGTATTTGTTTTCCAACTTGGTGTACAATCCAGTGAATCTTGTGGAAACTTATATTTATTTATTTTACTGCTGTCACCTCCTACCCCTAATAAGTGGGTCTTAAACATATTACTAGTGATTATCTTTCAGAAATACTCCAGCAAAAACTGATTTGATGTATGTTTTTCAGTTGAATATTGTTGTGTACATCTGAGTGGTTATATCTGAAGCAATTTAGCAGATATTTGAATGGCAGCAATGTTAAGCAGGAAAAAGAATACTAAATCAAACCAAAAACTAACAAGAAAAAAAACCCCAACCAACCAAACAAAACAAGCCCCTTGCAGATGTTAGCAAGTTTATCCTTTTAAAACAAATTCATGTCTGCATTTAACTGACAGTATTTGCTCTAAGAGTACCATTCCTTTTGTAACTCCTGCCATTAATAATTTCTGAAGTGTATTCATGAAGTGAAAAGAGTCCAGGCTTCATGGGAAGAACAATTGCTCTTTGTAGACGAAAGTTAAACTAGCAATGTAGAATTGCTTCCTACACAATGGGAGAAGTGAAAGACTATAAAATATGCTTCCTGTCAAAAAGACAGTTTTAAAGCTTCTTGGTTCTAAATGAATCCTTTGAATTGATAGTTTGGGAGCATGGCTTGTGCTTCATAGGACTCAGTTCAGTTATAAAACAAGCAGGTACCTCTTATTTATGCAGAAAATCAGGCGATTGCAATTTTTTCAGAGCATTTCTGAATAAATGATGCCACATTTGTGATACATGGGAGCTCAATTTTCACACAGCAGTAAAAACTCATCCCTAAAGAGCATCCTTGTTTTGGTTTATGTTTTAGAGCAAGTGGAAGGTGGAAAATCAGGAGGAAAAAAACATACTCCAAAGAGCTATAAATTTCAAGACTGTGTAGAAAAGTTAAAAGACTTATTCGACCTTCTGTGTTGTACAATGAGGGGGTTGCTGTCTTTTATCTGACGTCGTCTTTTATCACAAGTTACTTCAGCGCAAGAGGTAGCAGCAATCGCCAGCCCTGCGCGGTGCGGGACTCTGGCGACCAGGGCGTTCCCCCGCTGCCTGCGGGAACGGGTAAACGGCAGGACTCGCGGGCCAGTCGCTGGGGCAGGCGCTGGAGGCTCAAATGCGGCAACGGCCCGGTGTTTGCAGCGGGCGTGAACGGGGTGCAACAGCAGGGCCTCGGGCTACGGGGAAGGACAAGAGTCCTGTCTTGGCAGCTGTGAGTGCTGCTTCGGGGGCTGTGAGCTGGGGGATGATCTGCTCGGCCTGGCTGCAGAGCTGCTTAAGGAGGTTCAAAGATGGAGAAGCATGAAGGAGACTGAACAAGAGAGCGACTGGTGAAGTCAGGCTGGGCCCTCCTTGGAGCAGAGATGGGACACCCACCCACACACACCCCCCGTCGGGGAGCCCCCTCTCTGTCAGACCAAGAGGAAAATCGTCCAAGGAAAGGAGTGAATGGAGGGAAGTTCAAGGCAGGGGCAGCAGTAAAAATCCACTCTTGCCCACCTCTCCCCACCCCGAGTTGCCTGAACAGCTATGAGACCGACTAAACAAAGTACAGCGAATGGGGATGGGGACAATCACACAGAATCACAAAATGTTAGGGATTGGAAGGGAACTGGAAACATCATCTAGTCCAATCCCCCTGCCACAACAGGATCACCTAGATCAAGTCATATAGGAACATGCCCAGCCGTGTTTTAAACATCTTCAGATGAGGAGACTCCACAATCCTGCTGAGCAGCCCATTCCAGTGCTCTGTAACCCTCACTTGTGAAGAAGCTGCTTCTTGTATTTATGTGGAGGCTCCTATGTTCCAGCTTACACCTGTTGCCCCTTCTCCTACCTGAATGACACTCAGGAGAGTCTGGCTCCATCCTGACACTTGCCTTTGGGCAAACTACAGCAGCCAAGCCAGAGCTGTCTGCACAGAGAGGCCCACTACCAGTATCATCACTGCACACAAAAAAGGAGGAAAGAAGGGTTGTGTGAAAGGATACCTTTCTCCAAGGGGGAAGACATTCTTTGCTCAGAGATTTTCAGGGTTTTAAACTATATGTGAGAGAGGGAGGAGGATAATAATACAGAGTTGTGTGTAATAAGCATGAATATGACACAGTACGTCTAGAGGGATGTAGTTAATAGTAAAGCTCTTGAACCTGTTACCCTGGGACAAACTGTGACCATTGCAGCACAGTCAAAGCCTTACAGAGTCTCCTGAAATAATAGGAAACAGTAGGTTAGCACCTGTGAAACACCTTGGAAGGATAAAGAAGTGTCCATCCAAGAGGATGACTCAGTCTTCAGCTGATGCTAATTGCGATGTATTTTATTAGTACCAAAAGTTGAGCACTGCACATTGTGTCATGTAAAATTTGTATGTTCAGTTGTGAAATTCTAGTGATTTACCACATCCTCCATTTAACACTAACCTCAGAATTTTATATTTGCCCCACCAAGGGAGTAAGAGGACAGATAGACACAGCTTGCTTCAGAAGTATTTTGGATGCTGCTTCTTTCCTCATGCTCATTGGGCAGGGGTGTCTGTAGACTAGACATTCTCCAAACCAAGCCACTCTGTCAAACCATACCCATGTTCTCCCCAGGAAAATTTTAAGCACAAAAAACCTCATAATAAAATAGTTCCACAAGCTTCATTTCAGAGAGTACCAAATCATAGCATTCATAAAATTAAAATGTCATCCTCTGCATTTTTCAAACCATTTTATGAAATCTCTCAACACTCCATCACTCAACTCCTCATCAAACCTGGCTAGGAAAATGAACATCCACTTCAATTAAAATAATTGTTACTTTCCCCTTACACATAATCTGTTAAAACATTAAGAGGATTTAAAAGGATATGAAGCAACTGCATTTTTATACTGAACTGGGACAGTGGTAGCTGAATTTCACATTCTTTAAAGCTTGAGTTCCAGTGTAATGCAATCATTGTTCTTAGTATTTCAGGAAAATGTTAAGAAAGGATTTACTCTTAAATTTTAATTTAAAAATAATAGAAGTAACATCCAAGAGTCAATATTTTTATTGCTAAGTTATCCTCTCTTTCCAACTGTTATAATTCCATAAGATTTGCATGTACAATGGTTTCAGATCTTACTCTTATTTAAGGAAAGATGGCAGTAAAAGAGGCAGGGGGTAATCTTTATACAAAGAAGGCATGGGGAGTTTCTAACATGAGCCTCCTCTCATCAGACAGCTGGGCACAATGTGGAGAGTGTTCTTAGAGCAGTTCTGAGAGGACCACACAAACACAGCTCTGTTCATGAAGCGGTCTTGCATTGCCCATAGAAGA
>VZRI01005221.1:0-62030 GCA_013397515.1 Upupa epops | reverse complement strand
GATGAGGTTTAACAAGGCCAAGTGCAGGTCCTACACTTTGGCCACAATAACGCCATACCACCACTACAGACTGGGGGATGAGTGGTTGGAGAGCAGCCTGGCAGAGAGAGACAGCTGGCTAACTATGAGTAAGCAGTATGCCCAGGTGGTACGACAGGCCAGTGACATCTTGACTTGTACCAGGAATAGTGTGGTCAGCAGGACTAGGGATGTAATTCTCCCACTGTAATGGGTACCAGTGTGGCCTCACCTCTAGTACTGTATGCAGTTCTGGGCTCCCGCTTCAAGAAAGACATTGAGTTGCTGCAGACTGATGAAGGGACTGCAAGGAAATTCTTATGAGGAACAGCTGATGGAGCTGGGGTTGTTTAGCCTGGAGGAGACTGAGCTGGGATCTTATTATTCTTTATAAGGTCTCTCAACTGAAGAAAGGTTGTTGTCAGGTAGGTGTTGGGCTATTCTCTTAGGCAACTAGCGATAGAATAAGAGGGTATGGTCTGAAGCTGCACGAGGAGGGGTTTAGGTTGGATGTTATGAAGCAGTTCCTCACTGAAGGGGTGGCTAGACATTGGAATGGACTGCCCAGGGCGGTGGTGGCATCCCCATTCCTGGAGGTGTTTAAGAAATATGATTCTATGACCCTATGATTCTATTCTATGAAAAGACTGGTCATTGCAATTAGGACCATGGTCTAAGTGATTGTGGTGATGTTATGTTATGGTTATGTTATGTTATGTTAATGTTATGTTAATGTTATGTTATGTTTATGTTATGTTATGTTATGTTATGTTATGTTATGTTATGTTATGTTAATGTTATGTTAATATTATGTTAAGTTATGTTATGTTATGTTATGTTATGTTATGTTATGTTATGTTATGTTATGTTATGTTATGTTATGTTATAAGCTGGGCTTGATGATCTCAGAGGTCTTTTTCAACCTCAATAATTTTGTGATGCTGTGATTCTGATGTGAGAAAGTGACTGGTTTAGCTTGCAGTTAGTGGCACCTGCATGTTGTGGAACTGCCTGTTTACAGCTCCTGTTGGGCCAGGCAACTCCAGAGGTGGTATGGGACTGAGAGTTGCAAGGTATGATCAGCTCATACGGTCAGAAAATTTCCTCATCAGCCTAATTGAAGTTCATACCTGAACAAGATGTCAGAAGGATTCACTCAGCTTTTGTGTCTGAGTGCAGACAGCTCTACTTTGTTGGAGGTATTTGCCGATATCTGTCAGTTTATTAAAGCTAAGTTTTCCAGAGACTGACTAATTGTTCTTCAGACGAATTATCTTTTGTCATCTGCCACTGTGATTATTCTGTAATTTTTACTGTCATTGTGTGATGTTCAGTCATACACTTCACTTTTGCCACTGATTTTTACATAGTGTTTATTTAAAATATATGTTGGCCTGCCTGTAGCTGCACATGTCCAAGACAGTGGGATGTGTCACAGGGCATGGGGAAGCTCAGTCTGGACATCTCTCATGAGAGAGAGACTGACTGACACCATCCTTGTTTGTCAGTGATTTCCTCAGACTCAACAGAAGTACTTGGGAACTGCAGGCATTTTCTGACATAGGTGTCAGGGAAGCTATAGCTGACATCAGGGAAGGAGGACAGATGTGCCTGTGAGCTTGAAAGACAAGATGCTTCTCTTTTAGCTGGGGTCTCAACAGCACGATGGGGGTAGTGCTGCCAAGCAACACGCTGGCCCCAGAGTGGGACTGTGAGTTGTGGGACATCCATGAGTAACATGCCCTGCATGACACAAGCATTTTATGCTTGACCTTAAGGACATGCTTTGCTCTTTCAAAATGCTGTGTGAGTGCTGGAGAGAGACACTGAGTACCAGTGTACATATGAAAGGCAGATTTTGGTTATAAAACTGCTTGCTTTCCAGTTGAGGGCCAAAGTTATAAAAAAACCCTATTAGTCAACACTGTAATTGATGGTTTGATGCAAATTTGCAGTAGCATGGTACCATGAATGTCAATTTTATTCAAAAGAACAGATAATGAAAACTTTTCATTTTATAGTGACTCACGTGTAACACACTGCATTTCCTTTAATAGGAAATGATGTGCGTACAAAATCCATAGTTGCTATGATTAGTTATTGCTGATCTTTAAAGATAAGAAGTAAAGTGGAGGGGAAAAGTGAAAAGTATCAATTTATCAAAGAGAAAGTTACTCAGATAACAGAAGTAATGAGGCTCTGAATAAAAATTACAACCGTGAATCATTTCCTTGAAGTATAATTTAGTTTGTGTTTAGGACTCAGTAAGTACAACTTTAAACCTCTGAGAAGTGTGCATTTCATGAAAGCAAGTGAAATTTTTAAGCAAAGTAAAAAGTTAGTTTGATCCATCTTACACAAGTGCTGTTGCGTATGTTCCAGTGCAGGATAATGGAGCCTTTTGTATCCTATGTTCACAAAATAATGTGCTTCCTGTGGGCATGTGAAGCCAGTGCAGTGTGATGGCTGTGGAGATGTATTTTAAATTTCCAGGAAGACACACAGTGGAAAGCAGGTTATATAATCAAGCATCTAATGTGTTCTGCAAATCTCCTTACTATTCATCTCCAGGTGACTGCTTCTTTTCTATTGGTAAAAACTCCACCATGAAGAATGCAGTACACTATTTTATGGAACAAATGTTAGCAGAGCAGGTACTTAAAAGATGGTATAAAATTTGTTTAGATTGCATTCAACAAGACCAGATTTGGTCTGCGCACTTATTTTCATTTTCAGATTGTGAAGAATAAAAATCAATACTGGTTTAGCAGAACACCAAGCTGTGTGGTGTGGTAAACACTCTGGAGAGAAGGAAAGCCATCCAGAGGGACCTGGACAGGCTGGAGAGTTGGGCCAGTGACAACCTCATGAGATTCAGCAGGGCCAAGTGCAAGGTCCTGAACCTGGGTCAAGGCAATCCCAGGCACAAATACAGGCTGGGTGGTGAACAGATTGAGAGCAGCCTTGAGGAGAAGGGCTTTGGGGTGTTGATCAGTGAAAAACTCAACATGGGCCGGCAGTGTTCACTTGTAGACCAGAAAGTCAACTGCATCCTGGGCTGCATCAAGAGAAGCATGACCAGTAGGTGGTGGGAGGTGANGAATGGTTTCCAGATGGAAGAGGGGAGGTTTAGACTGGAAGTCAGGAGGAAATTCTTCACAATGAGGGTACTGAGACACTGGAAAAGGTTGCCTAGGGAGGTTGTGGCTGCCCCCTCCCTGGAAGTGTTCAAGGCCAGATTGGATGGGGCCTTGAGCAACCTGGTCTGGTGGGGAGATGTCCCTGCTCATGGCAGGGGAGGTTAGAACTAGAGGATCCTTTCCAACCTGAACCATTCTGTGGATCTATGAACAACTCCAACTTTAAAAAAATGTTGAATACTAATATGGGAATTTTCAAATTTATGTCAAGAATACTGAGATTTTTTTGTCATTGATTTAATGACAAGGAATCTAATTTTGGGTGCAGTTGGTGACCTCACAGAACAAGAAATTGTTGTAGCATCTTATTACGATCTTCTTTCTAAGCTACAATTGTTTAGCTGAGCTTTTACCTCCAAAGGCAGCAATTCTATAACATATTTCTATAGCATCTTATTTTCACTAAATTCTAATCTTGAACAGTTCTAGCTTTTTCTTTTCAAGATCTCAAATGTCTTGAATAAGTCTGTACATATTCCTTTATTAGGACCTACTTTACACAGTTCTTGGCACATGTTCTTTGTTGTTAGCTCTCATAACAATATTCTCCTTTTCATTGCCAAAAACCTTTTGACAAATGTTAATTCAGCTGACTGACTCTTTAAAATGCCCAGAGGCACTTGTATAAAACAAGTGCTGTGTCGTTTTACCCACTACCTCCAGAGTATTTCCATCTTCTCTTCTAAGTAATTTCAACAACAAAGACTTAACTACTTTCCAGTAAATCTCAGCAATTTTTATTAATTTATTTCATTGACACCTGGTAAGGATGGAAATAACATTTAAGCTGATGATTGATTACATGGTCTTTAAGTAGAAGACTTTTAATCATTGAATCTTAATTAAGGTCAGTGTTGTGGTTTGAATTTGGGCAGATTTCTTCACCTGAGGGATTGGCTAGTTACTCTGGCAGCTTGTGATAAACAGCTTGGAATTCCAAGCTAAATTTGCAACTCTATAAATTGGCACAACTAGTTTAGAGCTTGTTGTTTCCTGTTTCCTGCTTTTGTGAAAAGTGTCTTCTTTGTGGTCTTCGTTTGGACAGAAGCACATGTCACTGGGCAGAACATGGCAGATATCTTGTCCTTGAAACATGGTGAAGGGAGAGAGCAGGAGTTTTGGAACCTCAGCAATCTGTGGTGGAAATGTCTTTGTGTTGGAGTTTGTATATTGTGTGAATTAATTGTGTGTTGTTTTTTTTCCCAAATTGAACCAGTCTTTGTTTTTGTCTATGACTTTGTACATAGTTTTGAACCTTCTTTCATTTTCTTTTGTTTTGATCCATTAGCACATTAACTAAATGAATTAGTTACTTACATCTGGATTCCGATCAACAGAATCAACCAATGTCATTAATGGTGAGTAAGGCAGGAACTGAGATAAACTGTTGACAGTGGGAGATTCAGCCTCCCTCTGGGCAATTGACTACATCTTTTCTTTCAGAAAAGCCATCCCAGATTTCATATTTATTACTAATTCATATTTATTACTAATGCAGCAGCTGATTCCTGTCTTGTATCCATTTGTCTTTCAAGGTTAAGATGCCAGTAAGAATAGCTTACTTTTCCCTTTCTCTGCAAGTAATTTTTAACCCTAGGTTGTTTTGTTGTTTTTGTAGCACAGAAGAGTTTTTCACTTCTTACTTCAGTGTTGGCTGACCCATCAAGTTCAGTGATTTTCTTTCTATATCTAACATTGTGCTCTTTTGCTGTATGGTGGTATTTTGGTATCCTGCCAAGTTGTACATCAACTCTCTCGGGAAAAGAAAGTGGTTATGCCAAATCAAAAAGGTGATGAAAGTGATTATTTCTTGGACATTGGAATTTGCAGCAGAACTGTATCTCATGTCTTATCCTGAAAATTTTGTGGGGATTGGTGATTTTGTCAGTGTGCTGATCCTGGGGACACAATTTCTACTCAAACCCAGCATTTCTACGCAGTGTCTCTTCAAAGACTTCTGTTCCATTTTTATTGTTAAGAGTTTAATTAATTTATTTTTTTTTTATTCTTAGGAGGCTTTCCAGCTCTTGTAAGACTCCAGGCCACACCTTGATAGTTGTTCTTTTCCTGTTTCTTTCAACAAACATCCATGGTATCCACATATCATCTTTTTTTTTTTTTTGTTTTTGCTTTCACAAGCTTCCAGTTGCTGCTATTTTATTTCATCTTTTTCCTCCTTGCAGTGCTTTTATTGCCTTACTTTTCATTCATGAGGATACTTATTTCCTTATTTCTCCAGAACTAAACCCTAGAGAGGTTGTGACATTTGACATATATGAGCTGACTTCTTGTGACTGAAGTTCTGAAACAGGCACACAGATTTAAGTGACTGTTCTGCATGAGGTAGGTCTCAAATCACGAACCAAGGAATGCCTGTATGGCTGGGGTCCAGCTTTTTTCAAGGCAGCCAACAGAGTGGTGTTACATCATTAATGGTGCTGCCTAAATTTATGTTGATCAAAAAAAGTAGGTGAAGGAACAACCTGGGAAAACCTCCATGTAGTCAAGTATTATGCATGGAACAATAGCAATAGATAATGCTGTCCTTTGCAGAGTGTTGTTTCTCATTCTCCTTTGTCTGTAACAGTAAGGGGTTTTTTTGAGTTTTTTTCTGAACACCTTGGAAGGAGAAACCCCAAATCTGTGAACATGAAGTATCTCTTCTGTAAGGTGTTTTTGAGAGATGTAAGTGGTTAAGATTGAAAGAAAAGTATCACATAAAGCTGGAAGGTGGAAAATCCCACTATGAAAGTTCACTAAGAAATTAATTGTGTATATATCTGCATTGGTTCTAGTACTGAGCTGTTGGTCATGGAATCTGCTTCTGATGTTTCAACTCCCCTGTTTCTTAGTGACCATGTTTCTTAGGAGCAACATCTTAAAGATCTCTACCTCTCTCCGAGGAGGCTTGTAGATAGGTACAGACTAATATGGACCTCCCAAACCTGTTCCAAACTGCCCAGCCCAGAAACCTATCCTAGTTCACCAAAGGATGGCCGGGAAAGGCTAATGGGACTGAATGAAGTAAATGCCACTCTGACAGCAACAGGCCTCAAGAAAGGATGAGCTGAGCAGGATGTTGGTGGACAGACAACCTCTGTCACCAAAAGTTTCCTTGGGAAAAAAAAACTATGACTGAGCACTTATTATTTTTACCCCAATTCAGTATCTCTGGTGCTGGGAGGCTATTCCAGCAGTACCAGCATTACACTGAGGGCCCAGGAAATTCTAAATGGGTCACAGGGGACTGGCTTGGAGCACAGATGTAGTGGCCAAGAATCCCCACTCAGAGCCATGTACCAGGGCTGCTCCATACTTAGGGTTAGCCAGTAGCAATTTTGTCTGCTTTTTTATTTTTTAACAAAGCAAAACATTCCCTTTGTACTCACCTTTTCCATTGTCCTGGAATGAGGCTGGACCAAGCAGGAGATGAATGACAGGGTTAATTAGCCACTTTCTCTCTCCAGAAGGTTAAGAGAAAGGGGGAAAAAGGAGAAAGACTAGACAACTACAACAGTTTTAATAAAAATAATGGTAACATTATATAGGTACAAACTCAATACTGAACCAAACCTCCCTGCTGGCAATTACACCACTATTACCCGTGATGCATATGCTGGGAAGTCCAAGACTGGACAGCAGCAGACAGAAACTGAAAGCTGGAGTTGGATTCAGGAATGTACCATTGGGTCTGAAACCACAATGTACAGAGTCCTCCTTGGACACTTGCCATTGAGAAGAGAATGAAGAGACAAGAGGGAAGAGTGCTGATACGTGTGGTACCTCTTCTTTATACTAAATGTGAAGCATATGGGATGGAACATATTGTTAATTAGTTTAGGGTCACCTGTGCTCTCTGCATCTCCCTGCAGGTGCACACTTTCTCTTACTGCATCCCCATTGTATCACACAAGGCTTAGTAGTGACATTAGTCTAAGTAAAAGCCTTTCTGTATATTGGCTCCTGCTGGTAACTAGAAACCAAGTGTTATCACTTGTAGAGGCAACTGATTCAAGTGCCAGTGCAAGAAGCTAGTTAGAAAGTGCAGTTAGTTAGGAGAGACTGATCTGGAATGTCAATTCCATGACCAGAATTAGTAGTGTTCTAGGATATGCATAAACACAACTCTGTAAGCTGGACACATTCACCTGAGTCTGACTGGGCCAAATACATCCCTCTGTTCACAAGGCAGACACCAAAATTGGGTTTCCAAAACTCTGCCAAAGTCTTAGGTGTGCTGGGTAGTTTTCACCCACTTCAGTCAGAGATGAATTGATTTCAGAGCTGCTGAATACTCAAAGACAATGATTTTCAGAACNCAAGTGTTATCACTTGTAGAGGCAACTGATTCAAGTGCCAGTGCAAGAAGCTAGTTAGAAAGTGCAGTTAGTTAGGAGAGACTGATCTGGAATGTCAATTCCATGACCAGAATTAGTAGTGTTCTAGGATATGCATAAACACAACTCTGTAAGCTGGACACATTCACCTGAGTCTGACTGGGCCAAATACATCCCTCTGTTCACAAGGCAGACACCAAAATTGGGTTTCCAAAACTCTGCCAAAGTCTTAGGTGTGCTGGGTAGTTTTCACCCACTTCAGTCAGAGATGAATTGATTTCAGAGCTGCTGAATACTCAAAGACAATGATTTTCAGAACTGACTAGGAGATTAAAAGCGAGAAATCTGCACTGAATATTCCAGGCATGCTGCTGGATTAATCACAGTTAACCATTATTTGAACATCAAAGGAGGCAATTTTTGCTCTTGTTATTGCCAGATAGCACTACCAGAAAACATCTATGTGTCTCCCTCCAAGCTAGGACACAGATCTGGTCCTCTGCTGCATTGTGCTTTCTAGAGGTCTCTGGGCTTACAGTCCTTGTCAGAGTAATCAAAGGTCTGGAAAAAAAACAACCTATATTTGTATGTCCCTGCCTCTGTGGCTCAGCAGGACACCTGATCAAATGCCTTAAGCAGGTTTAAGGCACTAAAAGAGTAGCAGTAAATGTACAGCTGGAATGTACTTTACAGGAAAGTGTACACAACATTGGCAAACCAAATCTCTGCCCACAATGTTACTTTAATAGTCCATACAGCAATATATGTTCAAAATTAACATTTCCAGAAAACTGCACAAGACTTGAAAAGTTAAACTAGAATGTTGAAAGAACTCTTCAGAAAAATGCAGCATAATAATGTTTTGCCAACTCTTTGAATGTATTTATTTATGTTTGGATTTGTGTAGGGAAATTTTCATGCTATAAATTTTATTTTAAAAATGTCCTTAGAAATAAATAGTACATTTATAATCATAAACAAATAAGTAGGTTTTTTTTTACACATACTAATGCAGGGTTTTCTCTTACAAAACTGAAAGTGTATTCCACCATCTGAATGTTGGGTTATATCTAATATAAAAGGATAATGTTGCCGCGTTAAGTTTATACTTATTATGGATTTCATGTCCTCATACTAGATACACAGAGTTTGTGTCTATTTTTTCTAATAATATTTACATAGGAAACACAGCCTTCTGTTCTTGCTATGGAGTTTGGAAGAGGTAAATTAGCTTAAGTACTGCAGAAAAATATGATGACAATAACAAAGATTAAGATATTGATTGCTTTTTCCTGTTTGGTCATGAGGATGAGTGATTTGTATAAAAGAGAGTAATACAGTTGTACCACAGAAAGACTCCATAATAAGGAAAAGTACATCTTTTTTTAATTCACTAGAATGAGCGTCATTTTCATTAGCTGTGTGAAAATGGGTGGCCTGGCACCTCAGATACTAGGAAAGCAGAATTCCTCAATGCTGTTCTCCTTTCTGTTTTCTTTTTCTTGCAGATCAAGTTGATGATACTCAAATGTTACACGGTTGATGTGTTTGCCGCTGGAGACCATTCGCAGAACAGTATTGTCACAGCCAATCTTCATTTGTGCTAGTCAGGGAACAGAGATATAGAGGAGAGATACATGGCATTGGGGATTGCAAAGCACCAGTGCACATAATTTTGGAAACAAAAAAAAAAGTGATGGCTTTACTGACTGAATATCTTCCTTTGTATTTGTTAGTTTCACTGTACAATGGCTTGGGTATTTAGTCAAGTATTACAAGCTTTACTCATGAGTTGACATTCACTTCCCATCCACCTGTGGTCTCTCATACACACATCCAGGCATGATACGGAGGTGGTGTAAGCGTTCGCACTTGGGAAGCGCAAACTTATCTCACTGCCAGATACCACAAGTGATCAGAAAGGGCAATAGTGCCCTATCCTGGAGATACCCAAAATTAACAATAGTGAAATGTTTCCTGTGAGAGAGATGAATTGTTTTGTGCCTAGGGAGGTTCTTCCCATTAACAAAGGTATGAGAGTCCCACCAAGGCAAATCAGTATCAGCAGGGGGTGCCAAGATGGGATTTCCTTTATTTCACATCATCAGGAAAGTGTTTTTTAATCTCACCACAGTGTTTAGCATTCACACAGTACCAGTGCTTGCTGGTCAAGTCTTTGAAACATGTCTGGAACATTAAGTTGTGGTGTAATGCGAGGGAAGGGAGACTGCAGGGCTGTAGTACAAGGCACATTCTTGCAGTCTGGCCTGGTGGAAACACTGATTCTCCAATGCATCCCTTCATAGTCCTGAGGTGTAACGCATATGCCACAGCTGCTAGTCTGTCATGTCACTGCTGTACTGATTACAAGGAAAACTAGAAATTTTTATTTTTATGGGGAGAATGATGTCACCAACCTGACATGATTGTGAAATAGATTCAGAGCTCCTCCAGGTTCAAAACAGAGAGTGGGAGCTCTGAGATTTTGTGGGTGTATTTTACTTCTGTAGCAGAAAAGGAGGCTTTGGCAACAACTAATAAGAAAAAAAAACCCACTGTAACTGGAAATGTAATTGCTCTGTGTTGACATTTTATGCATTTCCAAGCTCATTTATATGTTAACAGATGTGAATCTGCTAATCATATGTCTAATAGGACAAGCACTTAAAAACATTTATAATTGAACCTTGTTATAATGATTGCTGCAGGGGCAAGGGAAGGTGAAGAGCTATTGCACAGACCTATTGCTGCTCAACTAGCTTTAGCTGTCATGTTCTACTACAGGTGATGTTCAACAGTCTATCAGGAAATCCAGGTTTGGGGAAAGGGGGAATTTTGCATGACTCCCTTAATTATTTTTTTATGTAGAGTTAAGTGGGAGAAGTGTTTCTTACCAGATCCGTGAAAGGAATGACAGAGATCAGCTAGTGGAAACATCTTCGATGGATCTAAGCTAGTTCCTCCTAGCAGCTCTACGAAGTCTCCCACTCCTGCACAACCTACTGATGGTTTCTAAAAAGGCAGGGATTAAATGTTATTTATCATTTATTTTCAAAAGGTAGCTGTTCTCTAGACATGACTGAAGACAACAGAAGGTTTTAGAGGTAATTTGTGCTCAAACCAGTGTGAAATCAGGCTGTTTTCATCCTGAGCAACACTACTTCAATTCAACATTAGTCAGTTAGCTTCATGAAGGGATTACAATGAAAGACCTAAGTAGGTTCTGAAAATTACTGTCAAGTAGTTAAGGTGTTGATTCATGTGCTTTCAGTGTGGATAAGTCTGTATTCTGAATCTGATTCCGAATACAGCGTGTAATGTAACATGTAAACAAATTACAGCCATGGACTGCGCATGAGCTCACACTCAGCTGGCAGGCAGTGGAACTTAAGTTCCACTATACCACACTAATTCTTAAGCAAGAAGCGTTGTTAAAATGCAATATTCTGATAAATATTAAGTAAAGTAGGAATTTAGCAGAAAGGTAGTTTTGTATGATTACAATCGTCCACTGTATATTAGACACTCTAGTGTTCTTTCCCTGAAAATGAATGCTGTTTGCCAAAAACATTCTGCACAGACTCATTGCACACTTCTGGGTTGTTACCTATATGTTTCTATTTAGGTGCCTGATTCAATTTTTATCCTCTTACTGTTGTCCCTTTTCTGCCCACTGTTGAATAAGTCATCTCACTTGCCCATCTCTCAAAGGCTAGTTTGCTCAGACACTGACTGTCCTTGAAGGACTGAAGATGCCTCACTATCATTCTAGGTATTTTGGAATTTGTACATTCTTAAACCTTCCAGACCAAGAGTGCTACCAACAACTCTTGTCCTTTCTTGTCTGCAAGCACCAAATGCTGTGGCCAAAACTCTGTCTCATGCTGTTCATCAGGGCAGATCAGAATCAGTTGTGAGCACATTTTTATTTTCTCCATTCTAATATACCTCACTACCTAGTATGAACAGAGAAAGGAGACAGAGCGCTTGCTACTTTCATTAGTTTAAATGAGGTCAGAGAGGTCACTAGGAGAGCACTCCTTTCATTCTAATGAAATTCTTACCCTTCGTTGTAGTGAGCAATATTTACATTAATTAATGGTACTTCTCATACATGGATTGCTTCTGCAGCACTAGGGAGACAGTAGTGACAGAGGCAGAACCAGCTTATCTCTGGGGGAAACCTAAGTCCCCACCGTGCATACATATGGTGCTAAGCGCACATGCCTTAGGCTGCGGCAGTGGCTGCTATCCCTGCTTCACCCCCTTCTCTCTCTCCTGCCCAGGAAAACAACATGTTGTAGTAATTTTTTAGGAAATAATTCACCTTTAAAAAAAGGCCATTTAAATGTCCCAGGATAAGATCAGATATTTTTATCACCACTGGGTAGATTATGGAGAAGCTGCAGTTTCTGTGCTGATGAGGGATGACCATGGTAAACCTTCCCGAGGGAGTTTGAGAAATGACATTGCAAGCTGAGGCAAAGAAGAAGGCACAAGGGTTATTTATGCAGTCATTACCACAGGTAGCAAATTGATGTACTTCCAGTACTAACAAAGAACAGATGATTCAATTACTAAGAAATACAACAACAAAAATTGGTATTTTCTGGGGTTCTTGCATAGCATTTTTTACTAAATTTCTCTGCCCATTGCTAGGAAGCATGAGGTCTGGCAGGACTTGAGTATTAACCAGTTGATGGGAAGGCTCACACCCTCTACCAGGGACTTATGTTGTCTAGGATTTGCACTGATTGCTGATTTGAAGAAGGCCAAGTATGGATACAGTGCTCTTGTTGGTTTTCTGCTGGTTATCACCAAATCTCTAGGTCATATGCTGCTCTTATGAACTGTAGTTCCTTACCCTGTAAAGATCCTACAAAAATAAAGCAGGTACATGCTAATTTTATTTTAAAATTTTGAAAGGTTTAAACTTCAGCTACTCCTTTACCTTTACAGTTACCATCTGCATGTGCAACTCAAGGGATCTTCCATGAGTGTGAAGGACACAAGCTACCTCCAGAAGCTGCATGCAGTAGTCATATCCATAGGCATGATGTCACACCCATACACATAATGCTCCAACAGCATGGAGACCCACCTAGCAGGCTTGTGTCTGAACAGCTCAAGTAAAGGTAAAGCAGACAAGCCCATCATATTAATCCTTTGCATGATGAGGCAGACAGATCAAACTGGCCTCAAAAATAATTGTTAAGAGTCCTGTCCCGTTTTAGAAAATTTATGCAATGGCACTTATTTGTGTTGTGTCAGCTCAGAGGCTCAGGGAAATAATTTGCCAATAGATCCTAGGGACCAGGTATCAGTCATTACTATTGCATAACTATTCCATACACTGTTCTTCATGCTGAATTTTTTCAGATATTATTTCTTCATTGTTCACCCAGACCTAGAAATTGCTGAGATTAACCTCTGTAAATTAGTACTACTTATTTTAGCCAAATGTGTTAGAGCATGACAATATTACTCTGGTCTTGAATATTGAAGCCATGTCTAAGTTATGTCTTATGTTTCACTTCTTTTCTCTTGAGACACTCTCTGAGCCTGACCCAAATCCTCAGCCAAGCAGGTATCTAAAATCCTTAGGCTTTGCCTGTATTACAGGAACCATGTCCAAGCAGATAATGCCAGCAAGAGAATCCAGTTTTAATCAGCACATTAATTTTAATTCCTGCCCCAAATGCAAACCCATTTGTTGATATAAAAATGCAGACTTACGAAAGAGGTTCTTGTTTTTCTTGACAGTGATGGTAAATCCATTGCCTGGCTGGTGAATTCTGAAGAAGATCATTGCCACATTCTGTGATGAACTGATACTCCTCTGAATATTGTCGCTTTCACAAAAGTCTACGTATCTCTGGGAAGTGGAGAGGGGATGGTCCAAGGAACTAGGAAATTTCTCTCCTTTGAGTATCCAGCCATCAAAAACCTACAGGGATTCAACAAAAGAAAACCAGGATATTGCTTATTGATCTATCCGCAGGGGATAGAAACATGGAGTGTTACAGAATGACAGAAAAAACATGATTGGAAAATAATTACTACATCACTGAGTCCAATCATACCCACACCCCCAGATACCTAAATACCTGAAATAAGCCCTTCCGTGCCTGCCACTATAACATGTCACAAAGCACCGTGTCTACATGCTTCTTAACTTCAGATATTGTTTTATTTTGGCACCAGATGACCTGTTCAAATCCACCAATTCAAACAAAGCATTTAGCTAATTATTCAAGCTTCAATCTGTATTTAGGAAAAGGGTACATACACATTTTCCCATTTCCTTCAGGTGACAATTCAGGTGACTTTTTTTTTTTTTTTGAGAGAAGCATCTCTTTTTGCTCCCGTGTCATTGTATTTGCATAATTTTGCTTTTTAAAATTCTTACTATTGCAGTTTCGTTGTTACTAAAAGAAGCTTTTGATCAGCTTAAATTGTTATCCCCTTGAAACAGGTCACCCTCTCAAACTCTGGGTATTAAGTCCATTGATCTGACCTGTAATTTTCTACTATTCATGTTTTGCAGCTTCTCTTTAATGAGCTCAGTTATTGTATTACAATAAAGCTTCAGGGAGGAATTACTGGCAGAGCTATTTCTCTCACCTGCACCTGTTCTTTCAGCTACTTCTAATCACCATAAAGCAGAGCAAATACTGCCTATTTTGCTGGACCTTAAGCTGCTACATCTACAAATATTTCCTTTACTGCCTTCAGGAAAATGTGTCAGAACTAGAAATTAACTCAAGCATAGCTGCGCTGTTGCCTGCCTTGCTGTTTCAGTTTTCTCGTAGCCACTGTCACCTGATAATTCCTCTTGTGATGCAGTCGCTACTTTTGACTGTATCCTCATTGATTCAGTGAGTAATTGTAATGTGAGTGAGTGGGGGACTTCCTTATGAAAAATTTGCAGTTTCAGTCTTTGCATTTGCCAGAGCTGAGAGTTTTCTAAGGTAATGAAACATGGGTGCTCAAATTACACCAGGGAAACCTGCCTGTATAAATACAATAGTCTAATGTAAAAACTGGGGATGCCACAAGCAAAGGAAGAAACTTCTGTAAAACCTTAAGTATATATTGGCTTTTTTATAGCCTACTTAAGTGACTGTAAGACTGTGCCTTTAGTAGGCAGGGAGAGATTCCAGTCAGGGCTACAATACAGAGGAACAAGATTCCTCAGGGTAAAGTAAGCAGAGGGACACCATTTCTGCAAGAAAGAGTGACATGGAAAGGGCTAAAGGACACCTCTTAGTGGTGACCTGGCATTGCTGGGTCAAAGGTTGGACTTGATAAACTGAAAGGTCTCTTTCAATGAAACTGATTCTGAGCTTCGACTCCTCAGAACTCAGCTCACTAATGGATGGGATGGGGTCTGTGCTGTGCATAGATAGCCACAGCAGGGCAACATAAGGTAAAAGGAGCAGCCAAGGGCCAAGAATTCAGGTCTTGGTGAACAATTTTGCCTGACAGAAGAATGCCCTGGTAGAGTTTTTTTAACACTGGAATATTAATAGTTCTGAGTCATAAGCCTTTTTCTATTCAGCATCAACATCCTCTAAAGTTCTACTGGGGCTGTTAGAAAGAAAGCCTGCAATGATCAACTCATTAACAAAGTTACACTAGGCAACCTGCTAGCAGACATCCTGGAGCAGTTAACAGCCATTCAGAGAGCTGTGTCATCTGCAGGGTTCATGTCATTCATGGTGAAATGAGAAAACCCTCCTAACTAGAAGGAGGGGCTTGGTAGTTGGTCCCCAAATATGGACAAAGAATACAAGTACTCTTGGAAGTAAAGGATAGAGAAGTACCTATGCTGCATTTTTTGAGAGGAATCCTTAGCCTGCATCTGACTCTGTTTTTGGGGAGTAGTGATACTGGAGATAATGTTGGGAAAGATGTAATCAAAGTACTTTAGGGAGGAGGAAGAGCCAACTTAGACATGGTTGCTTTGTGAAAGCCTGTTCTGCAAACACAAACACATATTCATGCACACATGCAGTCATCTGGCCTTCTGCATACAGCAAACATCTCACACATCAGACAAGAACAGGGAAAGGAAAGTGCAGTAGGACTTGCCAGCTTCTTACCTTCAGAAAATCACCCCCTTGGCAGTCAATATTTACAAAGTCATAGTCTATTGTGATGAGCTCTTCAGGCTCCCCGATGAAGAAGGCTGCACAGTGCAGCTGTGGTTGGTCTGCAGTGAAAGTGAACTGTCCATCTATACTCAGCATGTCAATACATCCTGGAGAAACAGACACATGTGATTTCTGCCTCAGCCTGCTGGGGAGCTGGAGACCCAGCACCCGCTTCCATAGTACAAGTAAGAGAAGAGGGAAGTGAGGAGAACCTCCCATGCTGAGATCCATCTGGCAGTGAGGAGAGACCCAGCTGAAGCAAGTAAGGCTGTCTGAGCATGAAAGGATGAATAGTAGCTCACAAATGTGAGCACAAGTGTACAATGGGGAGTGCGGGAAAGGGGTGGGGGGCATGACATATCCAACAATCTCTGAGCGAAATGCTTTTCGAGATGCTCTAGGGGTGGGTGATCCTGTCCTTCCCTCATAATTGGTGTTCCTCAACTCTGAGCCCCAATCTCTTCTTAGAGTCTTGTTTCAGTATGTCTGCCTCAGCCACAGTTTTCTGAAATTTAAACACTTTGTCCTTCTTCTCAGTCCCTTGCAAAAAAAACACTTGCAGCTCTGTCACCCCCAAAGAGCTCCTTTCCCCTCTCTGAGCCCCAAGCTCCCGTCACAACACTAGCACTCAGCAATGCTCCCCACCAGAGCACCAAAGAAACTCACTGAGTGACCGCCGGTAGATCTGTCCTGCAGACAGCTCTCGCTTCAGATCTTCACTGAGGAATAGGAAGGGTTCCTCTTCACCAGCATCCCTCACCTGGTTAAGGAAAGAGATCAAGGAGAGACTGGAGCAAAGTGAAATGCAGTCCCCTCCGTATACCTATCAAGAAGAGACACCAGTGGACTAAATCATTCCTTTAGAAACAGTGCAGCTGTTGAAGGGGCCAGTCAGAACACCACCAACTTGTGATAGAGGAGAACAAACCCGGCACTAAAGATGTGAAGCCAGCAGTTCAGTGCACACCGGGACTCCTAAATCCTCAGGAAAAAAGCAAGTTTGAGAAAAGGGTGGATAAACAAATGAGGGTAGGGGGACAGGACTCTTGCATTAATGTTACCCAGGTGCAGGTTTAATGCAGAAGGAGCGAGAATAGGAGAGGAGAAGAGGAAAAGCACAATGCTCAGAAACTGGGAGTGCAAATTAGAAGACAGCAGCTAAAATCATAGATAGGTCCTTTAGTAATCATCCCCATTGCTCACCTCTAGGTATCTGGTTTCCCCTTTTGAGGCTGCCAGGAAGATGAGAATGAAGTGACACTGAAATTGAAAGGCAGACGGCATGCTGACACTGCCTCTTGCAGCTCTACCTCTCTCCTCGCAGCAAAGTTTCTCCTGGTCGGTGCCGGCAGGCAGGAGCCGCAAGGGTATCTTACAGACTCTTTTTATAGAGCTGTTGGGAGGGGAGGCACTTGGTCCCTGTACTGATAGGGTAACCCATGGTAACTGAATTCCTCTTGCGGTGACACAGTATGTGGGCATGACGAGGGTCTAAATCACAGACACAAATTTCCAAGCTGGTCAAACTCCCCTTTCTGGTGGATGTCTTTTCTACTGATCCCTCTGGTAGTATTGAAAAGTTCTGTGGAGGAGATTCCTGGGCAGCCATGACACTTGAGGTGTGTTTTATTAGCAGTTACTCCAAAGTAAGGAACAAGGAGCATCCCTGCCTCCTCTTCTTTTAGCCTTAGCACATTTCAGACCTGAAGGGTGCCCTGCCTGCCTCCTGCTCCTCTGTTACATGCAAATGTTTACAGCCCTGGTTCCAAGTGCTTCCTACCTGCCAGATCTATGTGGGTGCCCATGCATCCCAGTCAGGCTTGCAGCCTGGGGCCAGCAGCCCCCCTGGCCTGAGGAACTTTTATTCCAGGTCTGCAGCTCTCTACCAGATATTGATTTTGTTTTCAAATTTAGAAAGACCTGATGAATCTGGGAATGAAAATTCATAATTCTGCAGAAACTCAGCAGAGATATTAGTTTTAGGGTATATTCAAACCAGGAATGAGCCATTAATACCTTTTCTTCATCTCAGTCTTCCTGCTCATATGTTCTCCTCTGTGCTTCTCTTGTCAGTCACTTTAGTTCAGCAAAGCTTTGAAATTATATGGTCCAGTTTTGCAAAGCTTTGTGTTTGCTTATTCTAATGTCATTAATAAGGCTTGTGAACATAAACATTTGCTTGCTGTTTCTCCCAGCTTGTTGGTTGAACAGCAAATATATCTTATTCTGTCTATACCTCTCTGCTCCAATCTTATTAAGCTGTAATTCTTATGGTTTACTTTAATGTAAACTGTAATACTCAGGTTGTAAACAGCAAGACAGCTTCTCAGATGGAAGACAGAAGCCTAAGTAAAAGGGGTGCAAATTCATGGCCATGATAGAAAGTGAGCGCTTCCTTTGCCCACCTCGCCTCCCCAAGTGCCACTGAGAAACAGGTATGAGGCCTTCCTGGAAGACAGTCTGTCTAACAGGGATACAGATGATAGACAACCAATTGGACAGGTCTTCCAGCAATATGACAACTCCTTTGACAAAGAAGAAGAGAAGCGTTCTTGTTGTTGGAGATTCACTCCTGAACAGAACTGACAACCTGTGATGGTTTGGCATTGTGCTGCTCTGAGAGTAAAAACATTTGCTTTCTGTCCCCTTCTCCCTCCCCTCAGTGAAACTGGAGATGGGATGGGGAAAGTTCCCCTTTAAAAGTGAGAATGGTTTCCACTTTTGCCCTTTCTTGAAGTCTTCCTTTGGACAGGAGCTGTGGCACAGCTTGCCTGCCGTGGCCTGGGAAGGGGAGCGAGTAGCTACCAGCCCTCCCCAACTCTGCTCACCTGTGCCAGGGCTGGGATGCTGTAAGCATGGCCAGTCCTGTCTACTCAGAGCTGGGCACAGTGGCAGTGCAGCCAGGCACGGTGGCTTGGCATGCATGCCCTGTCCACGGCCACCCACTGGAACTATGAAGCTAGGATGTCAGGTAGCGCTTCACCTACCTGCGCTGTGAGGTACAGCACGCAGGTGCAGTGCAAGACCTCCAATGCCAGTTCCTTCGCTGCATTGAGTGGAGCAGAGCTATGTCATCAGTTTGCTTGAGGATGCAAGTGTGGTAAGTTAACCATAGGGAATAAAGCTCCAAGGTCCCTTGGAGGAGGGAGGCATCTGCTGGTTTGCTGTTGCTGCCAACATCTTGTTCTTGTCATGTGGCAGGGTCATACTGGCCATGTGGTCACTGCCATCTTGGCCTCACAGTCATGTGGCCTGTGGGCCTCCATCTTGGATCATGAGGTTGAAGCCATCTTGATTTACTGAACAGCAGGGAAAAGGAGCTGTTTTCACAACTGTGGCTGAGAAAGACCGGGAAATGTGTAAGTGGGTGAAAGGAGTCCAGAGGGGAGTTTGGTTTTTCGAGCTAGCTGAACTGTCCTTGCAAGAAGCTGACAGGACTGTGACTCTTAAACCTTTGGCAGAATGTTGAGAAATTTGGGTTTGAAGTGTGCCAGGGATCATTCCCCTCTTTTGCTGCAGTGTGTGTGTGTTCCTTTCCCCAGAGGATCTTGCCTGAAGCCAAAAATCACTACAGAATTCTTCTGTCTTTCTCAGACTGTGTGTAGTGGTGTTATGACAGAGTTTATATTTTGTTTGTTTCATTTGTTTTGGCTTTTCCTCTTCTTGTTCTTGGATGAAGATTTAATCAAATCCTCTTGTCTCACCAGGCTGGTTACTCTTGCCTTATAAGTTCTATCCAAGAGCTGATTTAGTGTGCTTAAAATTGCAGCTACCAACTCAAAAACACCCACTGAGACCAGGCCACCTTTTTTCAATCCAAGACAGGGCTCAATATGCAGTGTTGACTCTCATCATGGGGAAGTCCTACAGCTCAAATCATGACCATCACTAGGACACTCCCTAGTAGTGGGTAGTAGTCAGTGCAGTCAACTGACTACTACCCACGACTAACCTTTAGACAGGTAGAGAGGAAGATGTGTTTTGCAGCCTGAGGGAAATGAAGAAAGACTTCAAGGCCTTAGGATGGTTGGTAAAAGAGTCTGGGACGCAAACTATTTTATCTTCTTTACTTCCATTTTTGGGTGAGGACATGGGTTGGGATAGATGGATTCAGTCCATAAATGCCTGGCAATGAGACTGGTGCTGCAGGCAGGGCTTTGGGTTCTTTGATAGAGGTTGGTTTTGTAAGACACCAGACCTGGCAGTGATGCATGGGAAAGGTTTATCTCAGAAGGGCAAAAGGGATCTGGGACAGGAATCAGCAAGGCTCATTCAGAGAGCTAGACTTGAATAGGGGATGGTGTTGTAGCTAGGTGCGCACCAGTGGGGCAGTGCTCTAGTATTGATGAAGACCAGGAAGACTCCCATGACTACTATGAAATCGGAGCACTCAGCTCGCTCCCTGAAATGCTTGTACACCAATGCACGCAGCATGGGGAATAAGCAGGAGTCAGAAATCGGTGTTCAGTCAGGAGATTATGATCTGATGGCAATTACAGAGACCTGGTGGAACAGCTAACATGACAAGAATGTGAGCATGGATAGCAATGTCCTTTCCAGGAAAGACAGGACAGCAAGGTGAGGCAGTAGAGTTACTCTTTATGTGAAGAGCAACTGGAATATATTGATTGTCCTGATGAGCCTCACACCTCTGAGGCTCCAGAGGAAGTCAAGACAGAGGAATTTGCCCTGGTTAATAAGGACTGGATGAGAGACCAATTAAGCAATCTGGATGCGCATAAATCAAGGACACAGAACTACTTGAGAGTCCAGCACAGAGCCACAAAGATGATTAAGGGAGTGGAACATCTCCTGATGAAGAATGGCTGAGTGACCTGGGTTTCTTTAGCTTGGAAAAAAGGAACTGAGAGGTGATCTCATTAATGTTTATAAATATGTAAAAGGCAGGTGTCAGGAGAAAGGAGCAAAGCTCTTCTCAGTGTCATCCAATGTTAGGACAAGGGGCATAGGCGTAAGATGGAACATAGGAGGTTCCACATAAATATGAGAAGAAACTTCTTCATAATGAAGGTGGCTGTGAAGGCACTGGAATGGGCTGCCCAGGAAAGTTGTGGAATCTCCTTCTCTAGAGACATTTAAAACTCACCTGGACATGTTCCTGTGCAACTTGATCTAGATGATCCTGCTCTGGCAGTTGGATTGGACTAGATGATCTTTCAAGGTCCCTTCCAATCCATGATATTCTGGAGCTTTTCCCCATCTCAGTCTTCCTGCTAATATGTTCTCATCTGTGCTTCCCTGTCAGAGAGACATTTTGGTTTAGCAAAGCTTTGAAATAATATGATCCAGACTTGCAAATGTTTGAGTTTGCTTATTCTGATGCTAGGGCTTGTGAATATAAATATTTGCTTTCTATTTCACCCAGATAGCTGGTTGAACAACAAACAAATCTTATTCTGTCCTTGCCTCTCTGGTCTGATCTTACTACACTGTAATTCTTATTCTTATGGTTTACTTTAATGTAGACTATAATACTGCTCTGTGTCTGCATGGCACTTCTCTGAATTTGCTCTTTCTCTGGGTTTCAAGAACTTAAAAGATACTAAGGAAATGGAAAAACTTCAGCAGCAAGTTACAATAAAAGGTTGTTAAAACTATGTTGCAGGTCTTTGTCATTAATTAGTATATGAAAGAAGACTGAATTAATTGATTTTCTTTTTTTTTCTTGAATTGTTTAGGTAAGGATTGTCTGAGGATTATCTAAGGGAGTTCAGGATCTGAAATACATCAAAGTTATTTGGGAATTAGAAGTTTTGTTGGAAAAATGCAGGGTTTAGTCCCAGCTTTGGTGGGTGGCTGGGAGGTTGATCAGAATAGTGAGAGGTGCCCAGCCTGATTTGTTGATCTGTTTCTGAAGGCACTAAGAAAATTGTGCTTACAGCGTTACCCTTTCATTCCTTACTTTCAAGACACTTTGGAGATCTCAGTTCTGAGCATAGACCTCGGATGCTTGAATCTTAAAAAAAGAAGAAAGAATATTTGGTTTTGTGATAATTTGACCAGTTACTAAAATTGACTACACTCAGTTCCAAAAATGAGTGAAGGACAAATAACCATGCAGTTAAATCCAAATTATTCACTATTAAGCCAGCTGTGATGTGATTTATGCAGAAAAAAATCATACAAATAGTGATGCTAATATACTATGAACACTTGTCCATGAAAACCTGATGTCTACATAAGCATCGTTCACTGGTGGAGATGCCCTAGGGGCATGTGAAGGAGGCTGTCCTAGGGGCTGGTGAATGTTCTGGAGGGCAAAGTGTGGTGACTATTATTCACCAACAAGATGATGTGAGGGAGAAAAGGAATCATAGTATCATAGAATCATTAGGGATTGGAAGGGACCTCCAACGAGCATCTAGTCCTATCCCCCTGTAACAGCAGGATCACCTACACCAAGTTGCACAGGAACATATCCAGGCAGGTCTTGAACGTCTCCAGAGAACTAGACTCCAAAACCCCCCTGGGCAGCCTGTTCCACTGCTCCATTAACCTCCCTGGGAAGAAGTTCCTTCCGATAGTTCTATGGAACCTCCTCTGTTCCATCTTGCACCCATTGTCCCTTCTCCCATCACCAGATGACCTTGAGAAGAACCTGGCTCCATCCTCCTGACACCCTCCCCTCACGTATTTATAGACATTAATGAGGTCACACCTCAGCCTCCTCTTTGCCAAGATAAAGAGAACCAGCTCCCTCAGCCTTTCCTCATAAGGGAGGTGTTCTTCTTTCTTCATCATCTTTGTTGTTCTACGCTGGACATGCTCCAGCAGCTCTGTGTCCTTCTTGAAGAGAGATTCCAAGATGTGGTCTCTCTAGTGCAGAGTAGAGGGGAAGAACCTCTCTCCATCTGCTAACCACCCGCCTTCTGATCCCCTCCAGTATGCTGTTTGCCCTCTTGGCCACAAGAGCACATTGCTGGCTCAGAGTCATCCTGCTGGCCACTAGGTCCCTTTCTACTACACTGCTCTCCCACAGGTCAGTCCCCAACCTATCCTGGTACCTGGGGTTGTTCTTGCCCAGATGCAAGACTCTACACTTTTGTTTGTATCCAGCTCTCTAGCCTGTCCAGGTCTCGCTGAATGGCAGCACAGTCTGCTGGGGTGTCAGCAACACCACCCAGCTTTGTGGCATCAGCAAACTTGATGACAGTGCACCCTAATCCCTCATCCAAGCCATTAATGAATAGATTGAAGAGGACTGGTTCCAGTACTGATCCTTGGGGGACTCCACTAGACACAGGCCTCCAACTAGACTCTGTCCCATTGGCCACTACTCTCTGGCTTCTAGCCTGCATTCAGTTCAGGATCCAGCCACCTCCATGTCTGTTACAGTTTCTCACTGTGAGAGTTCTGCATTTTCTATGCAACACCCGCAGGAGTTTGCTTTGAGCATTGCAATTATGTATAAGATTAGTGCAAAAGCTAAACTTGGACACACCATGATGTGAACTTGGAGCTTGGTTTTAACAGTGGTGTGAAGGCAACTACTCTCAATCTACTCTCAATCATCTTTGGCTCTGCTTTTTGGCTGATTTACTGCCTAGACTCATCACAAAGACTTCCGTTCCTGGGGAAATTCCCAAAGTACTGACCTGCCCTCAGCCTCCCCAAGACTTACATGCTGCCATTTGTGCACCTCTAATGCCTGTGCAGGGCAAGTATTTGGTGTTTTGATAGGGATAGACACTGAGAAATGTGCAGCTGCTGCTGCTGGCAGAGGCTCTGCCTGGCACTGCCTCCCCGTCTGACACAGGGGGAGCCTGGACAAATAGACCCCCAGAGGGAACCAGTCCCAGGAGAAGAAGAGGTCTTATGTCACAGTCCTACATCCTGACTGTCATGACACAACAGAGAATGGGGTCCACCTCCTCACTCAATGCTGCTGTCTCTTCACAGGGTATAAGTCCCCTTTTCCCACAGAAGTACTGCTTCTGCCCGGACAGTGATAGAGGGTGAGCTCTTCAGGATCAGGAATGTGACAAAGCAAAGAAAAATCACAATTTAAACAAGGCTCAAAATATCCCTGCAGCATTTCAGAAGAGAAAAATTGGCTTCAATGTGATACAAACTCACTTGGAAGAGTGAGAAGGGTATAATTTTTCTTTCATGTGTTTGAATCATGTTAACATATTGTAGGGCAAATTTTTTCATGCTATCAAATTCTATATCATGGTAAAATGCATTCTTCATCTGACTCTGCTAGGGGCTAGATAATGCAGTTGTTCTCATGCTATGACACCTTAACGCTGCAGCCTGGGAGCAGTCCCTTTCCTTAGGAACAGTGATGCGATGCTACCGTGCTGGTGAGAGGCAGGGCTGCAAGCATAGTATTACACACCTCACTCTGCTATTGTTCAGAGAGGTTTTACTGGGGCACATCAAACCTTGCAGAGCCTCAGGTTTTTAAAACAGTGCTCATGGGTGGGTTTTTTATACCATCCAGATATGTGCTTGGGAGGGTCCCCCTACCCTGTGGGGGTAATCCCCCACCTTATGCTCAGAGCTTGTAGGCACCTTGTTGGCTATTATAGCAGAGAAGAGATCCAGAACCAAGGTGAGAAGTGGAGAAAACACAGCTGAAACAAACTTGGTTTACCCTGCCCTGTAGTGATCAAGTGGTATTCCATGCCAAAATACAAGTGGTAAATGCAGACTCTCCTCCTCAAAGGTAAAGGTAGTCATTGAAAGATTACAGATTAAGCTTTTGGTGGTGAGCAGTGCTTGAGCTACAACCAGCCCTTAGGGATCTCTCCCTGATGCAAAAATCTTCCAGATTTTTTCAACTGTATCTGCTAAAGCGTTCCTTGAATCCTCAGCTCACTGACAATTTATCCTGCCTTGATCTTGTAAAGGAACATTTTATTTCAGTATTTGCTTCACACTGGATACTGTGCTCTGCATTCCATCCACTCATCGTAGGAATTTTATCTGCAACACATCAGACCCTGCACCCAGATAAAGGAATCAACTTTGAGGCTTGCTAACTTCGGACAGCCTGTAAGAACCACAGCTCCTGGACTTCCCACCATCAATTTGATGAAAACTGCAATCTGGTTGAGACCATATTTAAAACTCACTGATTCTTTTCCTATGGAACACTTCCATCATCAGTTGTAGTCTGGTAGCACAAGCAGATGAAATAGACCAAATAAAGCAGATACACAGAACACTTTCTTTGCTACCATCTGTATGTCTGGGAGCTGTCCTGATATCAAAGCCCGAACTGCTGAGGTTCCAGAGGAAGAGCAAGAGAGGATCCTGTTTTGGTTGATGAGGACTGGGTTAGGGATAACTTGAGCAAACTGAATGCAGATAAAACCATGGGCCCTGATGAAATGCACTCACGTGTGCTAAGGGAGACAGCAGAAGCCATTGCTAAGCAACTATCCATCATCTTTTCTAAGTCATGGGAATGTAGGGACTGTAGGTTAGCAAATGTCACTCCAATCTTCAAGAAGGGTAAAAAGGAGGACCCAGGTAACTACAGACCAGTCAGCCTCACCTCCATCCCAGGAAAGGTGATGGAACAATTTGTTCTGAATGCTGTCTCTAGGCACATCAGGGACAAGAGGGTCATTAGGGACAGTCAGTATGGCTTCACCAAGGGGAAGTCATGCTTGACCAACCTGATAGCCTTTTATGAGGGCATAATCAGGTGGATAGATGATGGCAGAGCAGTGGATGTAGTCTATCTTGACTTCAGGAAGGCATTTGACACAGTCTCACATAGCATCTTATGGCCAAAGTGAGGCAGTGTGGACTGGATGATTGGGTAGTGAGGTGGATCATGAACTGATTGCAGGATAGAAGTCAGAGAGTAGAGATGAATGGGACAGAGTCTAGTTGGAGGTCTGTATCTAGTGGAGGCCCCCAAGGATCGGTACTAGGACCAGGCCTACTCAATGTATTCATTAATGATTTGGATGAGGGATTAGGGTGCACTGTCATCAAGTTTGCTGATGCCACAAAGCTGGGTGGTGTCGCTGACAATCCTGCAGACTGTGCTGTCACTCAGCAAGACCTGGATAGGCAGTTCTGGGCCCCTCAGTTCAAGAAGGACACAGAGCTGCTGCAGGGTGTCCAACATAGAAAAAAAGGCAATGAAGGAAGAACACCTCCCTTATGAGGAAAGTCTGAGCGAGCTGGATCTCTTTAGCTTGACAAAGAGGAGGTTGAGGGGTGACCTCATTAATGTCTATAAATACGTGAGGGGTGGGTGCCAGAAGGATGGAGCCAGGATCTTCTCCGTGTCATCTGGTGATGGGAGAAGGGACAATGGGTGCAAGCTGGAACAGAGGAGGTTCCATACAAATATCAGAAGGAATTCTTCCCAGGGAGGGATATATTTCTGTGCAACTTGGCGTGGGTGATCCTACTGTGGCAGGGGAATTGGACTAGATGACCTTTGGAGGTCCCTTTCACTCCCTAATAATTCTGTGATTCTATGAAATCTCCTTCTAAACACCAGGACCTTAAAAAAGAGTTAATATTCTTGTGTAGACACAATCCCATGGAGGATCTGACTGTATGCCACAGAGAGCAGCCCAGCTGCTGCTTGCCCTGCAGGTATCCTCTGTTTGTCTGTGCCTGGTTCTTTCTTGAAGTGGTGGGAATTTTAGTGAGTCTACAATGCTCTACCACTGACTGCTCAAGTGAAGAGCATTTCTCTTGTCTCTGGCACTCCACCCTTGGCTATTGATGCTGATTTCTCACTGTTGCTGGCTGAAGAAATGCAGTATGGGGTGATGCACAACATGAGACATCTGACTAGACTTTAAACTTCCTATCATATCAGCTGCTAAACACTGTGCTCATCTGCATGGTGTTCATTCCCATCCTAACTCAGAATTAATTCAGGATTTCTTTCCCCCATGGCATCTGGGAGATATAACATTGTCTCCCAGCATTCAAATACCTTCTCTCTGAAATATTGCCACTGGGCATGGAGCATCCTTTTGCAGTGGCACTTCCAAGAGTGGGGTGCTGTGTGGGGCAGTTAGGCCACCTTAGAAATAGCCTGCAGACACCAGGTCCTCTGATCCTGGGGCCTCTTGCACTCAGCTGCTCTCTTCTCTCCATTCAAAGACTGTCATCAACCTGCAGAAATTACCCCAGAGCTCACCATGGAAGTGGTGGATGTTTCAGTTCCTGAATGCTCCACTCCTTCATGATACCTTTGAACAGTCAGAGTAGCAGAAACCACCATTTGCCTCTTGTAAAAGATGGGGACAAGCCTGGGCCATCATCTCTCCCCTCAGGCCACTGGTATTGGTCCCAGCCATGGCACTGCTTCAGTGACTGACACCTCACATCTCACACAGGGCTTTTCCTTAGTTGAACCCATTTCACAGAATCCTAGAATGCTTTAGGTTGGAAGGGACCCCATAGATCATGTAGTTCCAACCCTACTGCATAGACAAGGACACTTTCTCACTGGATCAGGTTGCCCAGAGCCCTATCCAACCTGGCCTTGAAGACTTCCAGGGAGTGGTCTTCCACAGCTTCTCTGGGCAACCTGTTCTGTGCCTCATCACCCACATAGGGAGCAATTTCTTCCACAGATCTAATATAAACCACCCTTCTTTTTAGCTTGAAACCATCCTCCCTTGTTCTGTCACTGTAGTCCCTCATAAAAAGTCCCTCTCCAGCTTTTCTGTAGTCCCCTTACAGGTACTGGGAGGCTGCTATAAGGTCTCCCAATAGACTTTTCTGCTGGCTAAACAGCACCAATTAATTCCTTTCTGTGCAGACAAAATGGGTGCTCCAGCTCTCTGATCATCCTTGTGGCCTCCCTCTGGACTCATTCCAATAGTCTTTATTTTAAACACTCTAACTGGATGTAGTACTCCAGGTGCAGTCTCACAAGCGTAGAGCAAAGGGAGAGAATGACCTCCCTTGATTTGCTCTGATTTCCCTGTCTCAGCTCTGATTGTCCCTCTCCTAAGTGGGTCAGTGGAGGGTGAGGGCAGGAGAGTTTTTGTCCAGAAAGTGAGATTTCTTGAATGCCCTGATCCCAGTGCAGGTTACAAGGCGTTTTGCACTGTCTTGCCCTTTCTCTCTTTCCTGTGCCAGTAAGATGGCTGTTTCTGGCTACCTTGCTTAGTGGCACAGCTGGCTCCACCACTGTCTCAGAGTGCTCCTGTCTTCTGCTTTCAGTCAGATCCTTCTCTGGCCTTTCCAAGGCTCACAAAGTGCTAATCTGGTTACTGGCTCAAGTACGACCGACAGCCATCACCACCCATCACACACTAGACAAGGCTGCTCTGCTGGACACCAGCAATGCCCCTCCAGATTCCACCATCTCTGTAAGTCTTTGATGGGTATTGGCAGTGGGATGCAATCACTACACCCAGAGAAATTATTGCATCCTTACTTCAGAAGTAGAATAGGAGATAAGGGTCATGTTGACAAGGGGTGAAGTACACTGTCACATATGGCACCCTCTAGGCAGGCAGATGACAGGGAGGATGCTCAGTACCTTGCTCCAGTAGCAAGACTTTTTCTGAGCCCCATTTCCCTGCAGGCAGTGAGCCTGAGTTCTCTATAGCTGCCATCCTGAGATGGGGGTGTTTGTTCTGCAGGGGCACAGGGGCCCTTTGCCACTTGGGTGGGAGAAGGGAAAGAGGGAGAAGACGCCACTTCAGTTGGGGCAGAAACTGCACCTCCTAGAGCTGGGGGTGGGCTAGCAGAAGAAGATGCATGGAACCACCTGTCACTCTCTACAACCCCACAGTGATGGGGTTTTTTTACGTTCTTTGCTGACTAGGACCCTCAGAACACTTTGGGCTTTGAAGCTTATTGTATGGGACACCTGGGGAAAATGAGAGTACAACTGCATTTATCAAGTGCAGGGCATGTGAAGGAAGATCATATGATCTAATGCAAATAACCAGATGCACTCTCTCGTAAGAAAGAATTAAAGAGGAAAATGCAGAAAAAGACCAATCTGGCACAGAGCCCTGTCATTCCAGAAGCTCTCTTACAGCTCCTGACTTCTGCCTTTCACAGGTTGAGGCCTTCCTCAGCCTTTCTGCTTTCTTTCCACCATGGGGACATTTCCTAACCAAGAAAAAGGACTACTCCTGTAGCCTTTCCTTGCCTGAGTTCCTTATCTTTGGCACAAGGGCAATTCTTCAACCTGTCCCAGCAAGGTGTCTTCAGAACATGGAAGCATTTGTGGGTCATAATTCCAAAAGCACTGGCCCGTTCCATTCACATGGCACTTTGGCTCTGAAGACAGGGCCCAGTGGGGCCCACATAGTGCACAGCCATGCCTGGGACCCCTGATGGATGTCTGAGGTCTGTCTGGCACATGGTGTTTGAGCTGTGCTCTACAAAGTGGTTTGTAACTGTCAAAATATTTTGTGCTGTGTTTCTTACAAATCTTGGTACTATGTGTCATGTAACGGATTAATTCCTGACTCATGGCATGGCGTGTCATAGCATGGCATGTCATGGCATGATGTGATGTGTTGTGACAACTCAGGGAAGCAATCATGTTGTGTCACATGACCATCTTGACAACCAATAAATATCTCTTCTCCATGGCAATAAAAATGGCATTTGCAAGGACTGAACTTTCCTTTTCATAGAATCATACAATCATTATGGCTGGAAAGGACCTCCAGAATCATCAAGTCCAGCTTTCATCCCAATATCTCCTGAAACACTAGACCATAACCTTAAGTGCTCTATCTACTCATTTTTTAAACACCGTCAAGAATGGTGACTCTACCACCTGCTCAGGCAGCCTGTTCCAGGCTCCTTTTGCTGCCCTGAGCCACATGCGGAGAAGCTGCTGCTCTTGTTGCCTTCTTCCCCTTCCCTTGTGAACTAGGTGAAAAGTTATCTCTCCTCATTCTCCCCTTCATAACTGCTTCCTTTCCTTCCATGTGTTTTGCTTCACCTTTCACTCATTGAGTCTTAGTATAATTTTCTCCCCAGCTCCATTTTCTTTTTTTCTTTTTTTTTGCCTTCTTCCTTTCCTCCTGTCCATTATAACTGCCCCTATTGTATCTTTGTTATACTTTCTCTTTATTCCCTATCTCCCTTTGTTTGGTGTTGGTCACTTACAAGAGCTGTGTTGCAGGGGAAAAGCCTATATCTGTCTTTTTTTTCCTCTCCTTTCCTGTGGGCAATTTTGTGTGCTTACCAGGATAGGGAGGAGAGAAAAACCCTTTGTTAGGTTTTGTGTGGTTCCAGGCAGCTACTGAAGCATCATGACTACACAGTGGGTGGGATGGATCCATTCAGCAGAAGTTAAGATTTTTTCTTCCTTTTTTTTTTATATCTAACTGTTCCTGTTGTTCTTTGTTAATAGAACTTGTTCTAGATTTTCTCTACTGTAAATTTGAAATGGGAAATAAAAACTAGATCAATCACCAACATTATATTGATGAACATAATTACGGCTGGCAATGTTAAAGTTAAGCAAATGTAAATAAATTTCACCAGGTGGTGGAAGACTTAAATAAAGTTTGGTTATTTCAATTATTTGAGCTGTCTTTGGAGGTTTGTGGTAGATAAAATTGTTTCTTGGTTATATTGGCAGCTGAAGGCACAAAGGAGCAGGAAAGCGTATATTCATTTTGCATCATCATTTGTCATATCACTGAACTGCCTGTTGTTTCAAATAAGGTTCCCTCTCCACTTTTAGTTGGAATGTCAGACTGCTTGAGGCCCTGTGGAGAACACCTAACCTCCTCCAAGATTCACCTAGAGCAGATTATACAGGATCATATCCAAGCATGTTTTGAGTGTGTACCGATAAGGAGACTCTAATATAATGCTGGGCATCTTGTTCCAGTAGTCTGCCGCCCTCAAAGCAGATCCACATCCCGTGTTTCAGTGTGTGCCTGCTGCCTCTTGTCCTGTCATTGGGAATGACTGAGAAGAGTCTGGTTCCATTCTCCTGACATCCATCCCTTAGGTATCTATAAGCATTGAGAATATCCCTCTCAGTCTTTTCTCCAGGGTAAACACACAGAGGTCTCTCATCCTTTCCTTGTAATAGAGATGCTCCAGTCCTTTATTCATCTCTGTAGCCCTCCACTGGACTCTCTCCAGTAGTCCTTTTTTTCTTGAAGTAAGGAGGCCAGAACTGGACACAGTACTTTAGAGGAGACCTCAACGGGCAAGGAATAAGGGCAGAAGAACTTCCCTTGACCAGTTGGTCATGTTCTGAATATATCCCAGTATAGTATTGGCTTTGATCTACAAGGATGCTGGGTCACAATCACCCTGTGGTTCACCGGGAGTTCAAGGTCTTTTTTCCCCGAGAGCTGCTCTCCAGCACGTCAGTATGCTGTATTTATACATGAGATTATTTTTCCCCAGACTTCACCATGTTCCTCTATGCCACTACTCTCCAGCCTGTCCAGGTCTTGCTGAATGGCAGCACAGCCAGACAGTGAGTGTATCTGCCACTTCTCCCAGTCTTGTGTCATCAGCAAACTTGCTGAGGCTACTGCCTTAACAAATCTATAACACAGCCCAAGGAGCACAGCTATGAGCAGAAACCACAGTTTATTATTGGACTCTGTATAGTGTAAGGGTAAGTTTACAAAATTCATTCTATAACTCATCACCATAGATGCAAAGGAGGATAGCTCTGACCAGAAATATCCTGACAGAAAACCCAGAGGTAATGAGAGAGTCTGTCACAAAAGGAAAACCCACCTGAATCTACCACCCATTAAATTTACTGTCCACACCATTATCCAGGAGTCCATAATCAGTAGCAGCCTGTCAAGGGCAGAAGGGAGAGTCCCGTCAAGAAAGGCAACATAACTGTGCCTCCCCCACAAAGGGCCTTTGCAAGCAGCCTGTCTTTCATGCTGTGGTGCGGCTTCAACAGCTCTCCCCGAAAGCAAAACACATGTTGCCATTTAATCTAGATCTCATTCAAGATTGCCTGCCTCTGGGAAAGCAAGCCAGAGGAGAATTGTTATCCACATTCCCCTCAAGAATATGGACATTGGCAATTTCTCACAGGAAAAAGGTATCATCCGTGCGTCAACCTCAGTTCTCAGCACTTCAGGTACACAGTCTCCTACAGCATCCTCCTGGAAAAGCTGGCAGCCCATGACTTGCATGGGTGCGCCCTCCACTGGGCTAAAAACTGACTGGATGACTGGGCACACCGTGGTTGTGAATGGTGTCACATCCAGTTGATGTCTAGTGACCTGTAGTGTCTCCCAGGGATCAGTTCTGGGCCCAGTTCTATTCAACATCTTTACTGATGACCTAGATGAGGGGATCAAATCTGTCCTTAGTCAATTTGCAGATGACAACAAGTTGGAAGGGAATGTCAGCCTATCAAAGGCAGGAAGATGGTGTAGAAAGATCTGGACAAGCTGGAAGAAGTGCTGAGAACTGAGGTTGACACATGAATGATTCCTTTCTTCCTATGAGAAACCATGAATGCCCAGATTCTCATAGGGGAGTGTGGAGAAAATACTCCCCTGGCTTGCTTTCCCAGAAGTAAGCAACCTTGAGAGAGTGTCTGGATTGGGTACAACAGGTGTCTGCATCAGAGAGGAATTTGTTGATGCAGCACCACAGTGCAAAAGTGAGGCTGCTTGCAGAGATGCCCTGAGGAGATAGAGTTTGTGCTGTCTCTCTGTGGGACTCTCCTCCCTCTCTGAGAACAGGCTACTGCAGATGGAACAGAATAAACTCAATGACCTGGATTGTAAGTTCAATGGACATTTTCTATGACATATTTGGATGGATTTTTCTGTTGTTATGGACTTTCTCCCTACCTTAGGGTTTTCTGTTGGGGTACTTTTGGTCAGAGGTGTTCTCTTTTATCTCAATGGTGACAGGTTTCATGATCTTATCCCCACATTATGTAAAGTTGGACAATAAACTTTGCTTCCTACTGATGGCTGTGCTCCTTGGGCTGGGTTACAGTATTATCAAAACACTGGGTCAATGGGCAGAAGGCCAATGGGATGAGGTTTAACAAGGCCAAGTGCAGAGTCCTACATTTGGGACACTATAACCCCCTGCAGTGCTACAGACTGGGTGATGAGTGGCTGGAGAGCAGCCTGGCAGAGGGGCCTGGGAGTACTGGCTGACAACCATCATGAGCCAGCAGTGTGCCCAGGTGGCACAAAATGTCAATAGCCTCCTGGTTTGTATTAGGAATAGTATGACCAGCAGGACTAGACACATAATTCTCCCCCTGTGCTGGCTGCTGTTGCTTCCTCTTTTTGAGTACTGTGTGCCATTCTGTGCCCCTCACTTCAAGAAAGATATTCAGGTACTAGAGTGGGTCAGGAGGATGGTGAAGGGACAGGAAGGAATGTCTGATGAGGAGAGGCTGAGGGAACTGGGGTTGTTTTGCCTGGAGAAGAGGAAATTCAAGGAGGATCTTTTCACGCTGGAACTAACTGAAGGGAAGTTTTAGACAGGTAAGGATCGGGCTCTTCCCCCAGGCAACTAGTGACAGGTTGAGAGGGCACCAAGGGAGGGTTAGATGTTAGGAAGCCCTTCCTCACAGAAAGAGTGATCAGATATTGGAATGGACTGCCCAGGGAGGTGATGGTGTCCTCATCCCTGGAAGTGTTTAAGAAAAGATCGGATGGCACTTTGTGCCGTGGTCTAGGTGTTTGTGGTGATGTTAGGTCATAGGCTGAACTTGGTAATCTTAGAGGTCTTTTGCAGCCTCAATGATTCTGATTCATAGGGGTCACTGATAAATGTGTTGAACAAGACTGGACCTAGTAATGACCCCCGAGGAATCCTAGCAGCTACAGACCTCCAATGAGACTCCATACTACTGATCATAAGCTCCCTTTGAGCTGTGCCATTCTGCCACACTTAGCTGTGCTCTCTGGAAGGTTCTTGGTGACTTTTGTGAGATCAGACATGTAGAATAAGAGGAAAAGAAGCAAAACCTTCTTGTTATATTTATAGAAACACCTGTACATCAATTATTTGCCTCTGAACCAGCCCCATAACTGAAACAGAAAGATCAGAAACTATAAACAGCTTAGAAGAAAGATTAGTGCAGCCCCATCTTCATTAACACCAATGAGCCCTGTGTAAGGATGGTGTGAAATAGGGGGTCTACAGAGTGCAGGTGAGTCTCCAGTGCCAGACATGTGTGTAAAGCAGGCTTCTTCCACACAAAGTAGGAGAGGCAAAATCCTTTCTGCAGTTGCTAACTGTCCCTTCCTGTAGGGAAAGTGTTCTGTCATTCAGACAGTGCTCAATCCACTCCATTCTGTTCATCCAACATATGCTTTCGAAGCTTCCCTGTGAGACAGTTGCAAAAGCCATGCTGAAGCTGACATAAGCAACATCCGCTACCTTACCCTCATTTATCCATCCAGTCATACATTCAGAGAAGATTATCAGATCAGATCATAAGATCCAGGAACAACATTCTCCATGGTGTCTTCCCCACCACTAGTGTCATAAAATTACCATCCATGCTCTGCAGGAACCTTCTGGACTGTATGTGCCTGGCAGTATTGCGTTTTCAGTAAATACCAGAGTGATAGAAGTCTCCCATTAGAATCATGGCCTGTGATTGTGATGCTGCTTTCAGCTGTCTGTTCATTTGGCCCATAGTAAAAAATCACAACAGTGTCACCCCCTTCATTCCTCCACTTAATCTCAACTGTTCTTTACCCCTCCTAGGCAGAACTTGAAACATTACAATTGCTTTTCCACAAAAGGAGCCACTCTTTCACATGAAGAGCAACTACACCACCTCATGTTGCTGGCCTATTTTTTCTGAGATGTATGTAGCTGTCTTTGTCATTGCAATAACATTATAGCTCTTTGCACACATACAGATCTCTACTTCTACCTATTTATTCCCCATGCTGTGCGCATCACTGCACAGGCATTTCAGAGATGTAATTGAGCATGCAGGTTTCCCTGGAGGGGTTCAAGATGATCCACCCCAGCCAAACACATCTTTGAAGTTGTTTGCCTTCTATCTCTCCTCTTAGAAAGCAGTGAACAAAGAGTTGCCATCACTTAGTCCTGATTTATTCACCTGCTGAATGTGATGGCACGAGCATTGTCATTTTGGACCCTGTTCCCTAAGTCCTACAGATTAAAGCCTACTTGACAAAGCTGGCCAGCCTGCTGCCAAGGTTGCCATTACCTCTTCTGGACAGGTGGCTTCCATTCCTCCTGTTATGTTGGCGATGCTTGACCAACCCTAACACACATTTTCCCTAATCAACATAGAGCCAAAATTAACAAACTAAAAACAAAGGACTGAGAGGGCTCTCTTGCCACTTACAGTTTACAGGCAAAAAGGAGTAGGTTTGATTTGGGGAAAATGAGAAATCACATTTAATTCAAAGAGCAGAAAAACTCCATCATCAAGAAACAGTAGAGACATTTACTTAATTCTTACTTGCAACGTCCTGAGCCCAGCTCTGCTACTTTGTTTTCCTCAGAAGGAAACTCAGTTGCAGTCCCTTTATCCGCTAGCAGCATGGCATCAGCTCCCACAGAAGACCAGTCCTACACAAACATTCTCCAGATGGTGTGGGGGTCTTCCATGGACTGTGGTTCATCCCAGTGCCTGGCAGCTCCAGCCTAGATTCTTCCCTGAGCTGTAATCTCTATAAAGATCCATACCCTCTTACACATGCTCACTATGGTTTTGCAGACATTCCTCTCCTGATCTTTGAGGTCTTCGAAGGCCATCAGTGCCTTCTCTTGCCATGATTCAAAGTCATTAGACTTGGGGATCACATGATGTCTCTTCCATTCCCTAAATAAAGAGGAGCTTCCCAACCCAGGAAACAGTAAGTTGCTCAACACATTTCCCTTGTCTGTTTGACATGTTCCTTCTATAGAAATATATATTATAGTGACTACTGAAGGAGAGCATTCCCAGCAGCAGAAATCTGTGTCTGAGATCACATTTTGAGCTTAATTCAACTCTTACTTTGGTTTCAGCACCAGGCATATTTCCCAACAGTCCATAATCCAGCCCCAGGACTCCTTCTATGGACAGTAGGCATTTCCATCACTGATTCTGCCGCTATCTATCTGTCCCAGGTTTGTGCTGGGTATGGCAAACCAAGCTTTGACATGTGCCTCTCCATAATGACAGTTCTATTACTTCTTTGTTTCTGTCTAAATTGGCTTCAAATAGAGCTGAACTTTCAGTGAGGTGAAGTAAGCATAGTTTATTAACTCCAGGCAGTTTGACACAAGAGATGTGTGATTTGTATTGCTGAGTGGTTTGGAGAAATGACAAATGCATGTGATTTATGAACCACGAGTCTATCAGCATCATGCAGGTTTGATGATAAGTGTTGCATTAGCACTATTTATGGCATTGAATAGAAGCAAGGACTGTGAAGCTTGTAGTTTAGCAGGTTACAAATAATCAAACAAACATTACATTCAGACACCAAGATTACCCTGAGGGCGGTTATCACTACTAGCTCTACCTGTGACTCAACCCAACAACTATAAAAAGAAGTCAGGGGCACAAAGTGGGATTTCAGAAGTTTTCTCCCAGGAATGAGAGAAGATAATGTGGGACAGGGTGACTAGTAAATGCAGACGTGATTGCTCTGATGATGAGAAAGGCACTCTGTGTTCACCAAGTTGTTTAATTTTGCCCTGGGCCTGCCTCCTCTACAGATTCCCCCACATGGTGCTTCCCTTTTTAAGGGCTGGTGCAGGAAGACTTTAATTCCACAGATGTCAGTGTGGCTCCCAGGTGAGGGACCTTGGTAGATGGCATCTTTGATTCATGTCTGTCTGTTGTTGAAAGTGGGTCATATTTGACTTGTTGACTTCAGTGACAGCTCTGATTCTCTGATTAGTCCCAGCACCCTTGCAGAAAAGCAATCTCCTTTCCAAAATATGGCACTGTTATGGAGGTTGGACTTTACTTGCAGCTGTAAGCAGGCCAGATCCTGATCTGGAACTGCAGAAGGCATAGTGCTGCAGCCCCTTTTACCTTTGCAGCTTTGTCCCAGTGCTCCAAGCAACAGTTACTGTTTCTCCTCTCCCAAATTTTCTATTCAGCTCTGTGTTGCTAGAACATTTGTCATTTTATTTTCAATGCTGAGGTCACTAATACACAGAATATAGTTTTCAGATGAATTGAGAAATGTTAGTATTTACACATGTCACATTGCAAAATTCATTAGATACGGGACACTGGGATGATAGAACTTTATCTTTGACAAAGCACCATTTTGGTAGGTGATATTTTAAGATGTTTTTCCTATTCAAGGACAAGTATTTTTCAGCTGAAGTGACTATCTCCTTGATTGAGTCTTTCTCATCCAGGAAAAAACTGTGATTCAACATGATTGTTTCTGCTACTATTAGGCATCACAGTAATGGGCCCATTTCAGAGTGTTACACAATTCAGCTAATCAATATGACTCAGATAAGAAATGCCAGCATACCCAGCATAATGGTATATTTATCCTTTCAACTGCTCCTACTACTTTGTCCTTTATTTTTCACACACATGCAATTCCTTACTAGTTATCCTTAGTACATACAGGCTGCAATGTTACTTGATCAGTTAGACTCCATGCACTTTCAGGTGAAAGTATTGAATATGTTGTGTCAGTATAAAAATCACATACATTGAAGGACTTTGAGGTCACCTGGTATCACAATTTGAGCTAGGGGTTGAAAATGGCACCTGCAAAGTTTCTGCAAGACAGAAAAAAGCCCCATCCCCAGCTCCAGGCACAAACCAGCTGTGGCTCAGCCAGACAGTGCCTCCATGGAGTAATATATTTGGGTTGGGAAAAGAGACTTTGAGAGCTTTGGGGGTACTATTTTTTACTCCCTCCAAGGAGAGTGTATTGGTTTCTTTCTGGGAGTTCCTTTTTTGTTTGGATATGATATGGAGGGGAGAAGATAGCCATGCTGCAGCCCTAGCTCCATGGAAAAAGGAGGGTGAGGACTCCTTGGGCAGTCCTCACCTCAGAATATGGTGAAAACTGGTGGCAAACAGAGGTGGTCTGGAGCCCATGGAGCCTAGGAAAGCTGGGATGGAGGAGAACTGACAATGGCAGACACCCGAGTTGTTAAAGAGCAACCTGGAGGCCTCCTGTTCTGGAGTGGTTGGTGGGCCTGCAGCCCACAGGAACACCATCCACCCACCTGTTGAATATAGACTAAACTGAGAGACTGTCTTTGGGAAAGAGAGGTGCTCACTACACTACTGCTTGAAAGAACTGGCAGAAGTTTTTATTTCTGAAAGAAGGAGGTTTTGTTAAAGACCCAGAGTGAAGTTGTCCTTTTGCCTATTATCTTAAGAGGTGAGCTAGTCCTCTTTGTTCTTTCTTGTGCTCAGTAGCACTTTGCTAATTAGGTATTGTCCTGGGGCTACCCAGGCTGGTCAACCAGTGACACCTTTGACGGCAGCCATACAGACCATCTTTAACTCAAGTGTGCCGAATGGACTTTTTTACTTCAAACAGCAACTATATTTGATTTTCAAAGGGTGACAGGTCTCCCTCATGTAGTATTATTCCTGGGGCATCAAACTGACAAAATAAAAATTACCCAAGTCAAAGCTGCAGAATTAGGTTGTTAGTGCAAGGGTAAAAACAGCTTTAGTTTCATCTAGCCTGAGCATTAATAGTTTCATCAAAGATCCAGCCACCCATTGCCTAGCTGGAGACCACATAGCTGTTTTCTGAGATCACGCAGCTGCTGGGCATGTAGAGTCAGAACAATACATGGAGTTTTAAGGCAGACTATGTGGATATATATTTGAGAACTACTTTATGGCAACTTGCTCTGCAACCCATGAAAGTCAACCAGGACCTGAGAGGACAGCTTAGAATTTAAAACAGATGCATCACAGGAGCATTTTCTACTTTTTTCCCCACGCATATGCCTGTACTCTGAGCAACCACTCCTCCTGCCTTCCTTTTAGCTGCCTTGTTGCAACATTTGCAATTTTGCAGACGTCCTTATTTAGCCATCCAGCTCACAGAAACACAGCTTTCCTTTGAAAGCTAATTTCTAGCCTTAAGCACGCACCCTCAGCTGTTGCAAAATTATGCCATTACGTGCAATAGGCTCTGCCATTTTACATCATCTGAGAATCTACTTGCAAGGGCAAAATAAGTGGATGCAGCTGCAGTTCTCTTCCTTGGGACTTGCCCCTCATACACTTGTACACAACTGATTGCAGGTGGCTGAGAGTTGGTATTTAAATACAACTTGGGGTCGGTTTTACTTTTTTTCTTTTTATATTGTCTCTGGTGAAGCTCATTCATTTACGCTCTCTGATGGCTGCCCTGTGCCTGTAGTCCACCACACCCCAAATCCAAGGAAAAGACATGGATGGAGCTATCTTATATGGCAAAAAAAGAGATAAATTTAAAACCGTGACCCTTTTTTCTTCAAATAATACAGTGTCATTTAACAGACATAATGATCCCTAAAAACACATCTAATAATTGTTGGCCTGTCATTCAAAACCCTTATTAAACACATGCAAGGTGTCACATCAGAGTGTTGCAAATTTTCCTGCCAGTCAAAAACCTTTATATAGATTAATTTAATTTCAGAGCAAGTTTTGTGTTTGACCTTTTGCACAACTATTTCAGGGCTGAAACCAGAGAGGAGATAAATGTTTCCTGTGTGCTGCTGGGCTGGGATGATGGATTTGGTCTGTCCCTTAATGGTTTCCCTCCTGGCCAGATGCTACTTCACACTGCTGCGTGGTGTCTGCATAGGGGCTCTGATTTGGATAGACTAGTGGCCCTGGGTGGATCTGTACTGCTGCAGGAGAGATGTCCTCCTTCTGGCCTGTCTGTACTACAACGTTAATTTCTGGCTGTTTAGGCTATTACTAACAGTGCTTCACTGAAATACTTGCTCTGAGTTTTGAGACTGTATGCTCTATACCATACACAGTGTGTACACAGATCATGTTTCTGTGGCCATGCATCCATAGCAGTGATTGCTGTGTTGTACAAAGGCTTGCCCAGACCCTCTGCCTCAGGAGGAAATACCTGCTTTGTTAAGGATCAAGTGTGTTCCTGCACAGAGCAGGCACCGTACTGACAACCCAGGGCATTTGCTAGTCTGCGTTGTTCAGGTGCCAAGAGTGAGAAGTAAATACAGTAGTAACAGCTAATATTTGAAAGGCAGCTCAGTCCAGGTTTCCCAGACCAAACAGGAAGGCACATCAAACTCTGGGATGTGTGATATGCTTTGACAACAGTTACAGCTTTGAAGATGCTGGATTGATTTCTATTACTACAGAGTGCAGGTTAACACTAACACTCAGATGTATTCAAGGCATCCCTGTAAGTTCAGCACCAGATTCATAGTTGTGAATATAAAGTATTCACTGGCATTAATTTTTAAATCTTTCTTGAATGACATTTGTTGGAAAGCAATTAATGACATTTCTGGCTGATGATATTATCACCTGTTCTGGGGTCCTGGAAACCCACAGTCTTCAAATAATATTTCTTTCTCCCTTCACACAAACCCAGTCAACATTGTTTCTTATGTGTACAAGGAGGAACTGATGATGTAGGATCAATAAACCCATTGTACTTTACATGCTGTATGCTGCTGTAGCGTGAAAAGAGTGATACCTTTCTAGGAGATGATATGGTTAGTAAATCAGAGGTTGGAGTGACTACTCCATTACAAGCACCTACCATCACAGAGGTGTCATATGTGGCTCCTTGAGATCTGTAGATCTGACTCTGAAGAGATTATAAATTTAGTTACTGTGCATCAAGCCTTGTGTATCCAGTTGCACTTCTAGTCTCTTGAACTGAAATAAAAGCAAATGGCAGAGGGAGGCTTTCAAGATGTAATTTACCTTCTGAAAAGCCGCTTTTTAGATGTCAGGCAAGACAATTTCACAACAGCTAGAAAAGGGTTTGCCTGACATTCCTGTACCTGTATTGGTCTTCAATGCAACTTGAACATATCAGGCCATATTTTGGTGTTTAATTTTTTATCAAATTTTTAGACAGTGTGATAACACAAATGGAAAAAAATGCCTTTAATTACACATCCCTTCCAAAGCGGAGGGACTAAAGCTGAACTGAAGAAAGCCACACAGCAGGCTTCTTCTGCATGTGAAACTTCAAATTACTTCCTAGATTAATGGACTACAGGCAAACACAAAATCAGACAGAAAAGCATCAGTAAACACTGAGAAAAAAATACTGTGTTCAAGTTTGAAGGAGATGTTTTACCTTCTGAGAGAAGCTGAAAATATTAAAAAAAAATACTTCTGCTGGATAGAGTGGCTATAGCAAGGCTAGGCTTCAAAGCAGTTCTTGTAGAGGATTGTTTACAGAAAAGATTGCTCACAGCCCTTTCTTTTTCAGAGACAATTCAAAACTTCCAGGGAATATTTTAGTATCTTCCTTTGAACTGGTATCTACTAATGCAACACTAGCTGGCTTCTGTGGGAGAGGGATGGCAGAGAAATGGTACATTGGTACAGTAGATCAATACACAGTTAGCCCTAGATTAGGATGACAAGTCCCCTGCCCCAGGATCCTGAATTGTGTTGTCAAATACCTGAATGTGCTTTAAGGCATTTTCTTGCTTTTCTGCTTGATCTCCAGTGTTTGTTGCCAGTTGTCTTCTTTAAAATGGATAGAATCTAACAGTTGTCCTTGCAGTTACAACAGCAAAAAGAAGAGCCTAACCAGGCAAGCCCAAAACGGTGATTTATGAGGTTTTATAGAACTTTTGTTGGAGTAATGATCATTTGAGTCATTCTCTGATTCACCCATAGCTCATGTGCAACCAAGCACTTTCTGCAGTGGAAGAAGGCTGCACTCAATCCATACTAAACTCAGCCAATACCATGTCTCCACTGGTCCTGTCCATCACTGCAGCAACTCTCACTGTTTTATCCTTGGGCACATGCTGTGACTTAGGCTTCTGAGTCAAGTCCAGTGGCTAACTAGGAAAGAGCAGAAGCTTTATGAACGTTCTGTAGCTTTTTTCCAAAAAGCCTCTTAATCACAAGTCATTAAAAGGAAATTGTTCCTTATTTGGACAACATTATTCTTTTTAGCTTCAAGCTGTTTTTCCCTTGAAGGAAGGGGAAAGGCTTGGAGACTATAACAGTAAAACCATGAAGGCAGTCTTACTTATCCTGGATGATGATCCTGCCATCCTGGTTGATAAACTCCTTGGTATTGAGGAGCATGGCATTGTAGGGGGACAAAAGGTCAGTTTTACTTTAGTACTTTTTGCTGTGTTACCCTAGAATACTTTGTGTGAAGCCTATTTAACTTCTGCCACTGAAGAGTTAAAGAGACAGTACCATTGTAGCTCTGACACTGCCACAGCGTCTCCTTTCTGGGACAACATCATTTGCAGGTGGCCCCTTTCTTAGGATGATGTCTGATCTTTGTTATATTTAATGCAGCCTCTAGAATCCCCTTCTGATAATGAATAATGACACATTATTTTACTGAAATATTCTAAGCTTTACTGTATTATGTCCATGGGTCTGGGAGGAGGGAAAAGTGAACCACCATCTTCAAATGTTGCCTAGCAGGGGCACAGCATCATTGAGAGATGATTTTTAAATAACCTCTTACACAAACAGAACATCTTCATTTAACCCAGACAAATTTTATTATGGTTTGATGTTATCAACAAAATAGGAACAAAGAGAGTTCTTCATGAAAAAAAAAAGAAATCTAAACAAAAGCCATGAAAAAGCCATGACACCCTGCTGCTGAGGATTTGCAGAGCTTTGTGTATATTCTTAATTCAAACAAGAGTGTTGAAGTACTCTATTTTCAACCCAAGAGCAGATTAACATTGAAAGGAGTTGTTCTACTATCTCCACACCTGGCCATGAGGTCCCACTGCCACTTTAGCATCTCTTTCATGTAGTAGGTTGGATCAACATGATACAAAACCATTGTTCCATAAAATAACTTGGATTACAAAGCTGTACTTTGGGTTGCTGTCACTAAATCCCCCCACAAGTGGTCCTCTAAAAGCTTCTTAAGGGTGCCACAATAGTCAAACAGAAGATGTTTACCTCTCTCCTGAAGACCCAGTCCTTCCATCAGCAGTTTGCTGACTAAATCTTCCATGTATTTGAATAATTTATCATATGAATAAATTTGTTTATGCCAAATGAAGAGATGCAGTATTGCCAACACAACAAAATTGAAGCTGGAGGAAATGAATCTATAACAATGACAAGCGCTATCGTCTTCTCTGGAGGCAGGAGACAGCTGTAACCACATCTGAAATACGAGTGTAGGGAGATATGAAGCAACATCTAAAAAGGGCTTTAGAATAAGCAGAGCTGAGCAAAACCCAATCTGCTCTTTCTGAATGGCAAAATAAGGTTGTTATAGAATGGCTGAAAACTAAATTGCAATTTCGATGTTTCATTCCAGATTTTCCAATTCAGAGAGTATATAAGAAACATTCCTGTGCCTTTTACTTCACACTGGCAATAGAAAAAAAAAAAGAAAAATGATTTAGCTGTGTGGATCCTGAATGTGTCATTCTGACACACCTGGCAGTGCAACCCACTGCTATGGCACAAGTCTCAGTGCTATTAAATAAAAGGGTTCATGGAATATGAAACTGAATAGTAATATACCACTAGCCACAGCATAAAAACCCAGGTCTGTAGTCCCAAAAGCAATAGAAATTGAAGACCGTGCACTTTTAGAAGTAATGCAGGTACTAAACACGCACTGAAATTAATCAAACAGATTTTAGGAGCTACTGAATGCTGATTTCCTCTTGACAAGGTGGCTCTATAATGTGTATTTATCATTCATTAACAAAAAATACTTAAGAGTTTCAACAGGCTGTTCATAAATGTTGATATTACACCTCCATTTATCATGTTCAGAAGATCTGTACCTAGCAAACAACATAGCCGGTTCTGTTGGGGCAGGAACAGTGAATCTCAAAATAAAAAATCAATAGCCAAGGTTAAAAGAATATCCAATTCAAGGAAATGGTTGTAATGTAAAAAAACCTCCAAACCCTGTTGGTGGTGATAGAGTCCACAAAAATTTATAGAATTAAGGGGATATAGAAAAAAAAACCTATGAATGAGATCATTATTTCATAAAGTAACTACTTTTGTCTTATGACAACTGGTTTCTCAGTTATTCTTTGAAAGACTTATCAATACCCTAATATTAAAAAAAGACAAGGAAACAACAATAAAAAATAATACAATAAAAAAAACCCCTAGCTGACTAAAGCCTGATTTTGCTACTGTTTCTAGGCTATCATTGTCCTCTTGCTCAAAAACACACTAGAGTAAGGGAAGTACAGGTACCTGGCCCTGATGCTTGCTGGTGGCACATGGCACAGAGTACTGGAGCTGGACTACCCTCTGAAAACAAACTTCGCAAATGGGACATTTGATCATGTCTATCCACAAAGACAATTGTCATCTGAGAGGCTGTGGCCTTGCAGAAAGAGATGATATTCCTGAACATTTGGATAGCTGCTTATCACACTCATGAAACTGAACTCAAGAGGTTCAGGAGCTGTGTCTTACTGAAACAAAGGCTGTGAGCTGGCTCAAGGGGAACTTCGCTCAAGGGGAACTTCTTGAGTTCTCCTTTACTGACTTTGTCTCCTTCTTTGCCAGAGTAGTTATGGAAAATCCTGATCAAGTGATGTGCACATAGCAGTGAGTGGAAGAGCTGTGGGGCAAAGACCCAGAGTCAGTGACTTTGCACACATGCCAAATTAAAAGCTGGTCTCAGGGAAGAGATAGAAAGCTAGATAGAAAGAGAAAAATTGTTAGACTTACAGGAAAAAAAGGGCTTTCAACTGAATCGATCCATGCTGTTAGCTGAGTGTGAGCAAGACTAGACTATTATAAAACAAAACATTGGCCTGAACTCACTAGCAATTGCTCCAAAAAGGTAACAGAAAATAAGTTATCTAAAAAGTTGGTCTCCTATGTATCCATTTAGCATGGCTACTGCAAAAAAAAAAAAAAAACACTCTCGTACCCATAGACACAAACACATGGAAAATTAAGGCATACCCTTCTACCTTTTTGTTCAGAATTTTTCTCCAGTAAATGACAACAACAAATAACACTGGCCAAAGTGTTATTTCTACAGAATGCTCTGTGACAGCTTCATATGTGGTTAGAGCAAAGTCACCAGTAATAAGAAAAAAAGGGTTGGCTTTCAGTTTATTCAGTCATGTTTGCCTGGGCTGAACTTTTTTCCAGTAAATTACCTGGAATAAACTAATGTGAGAGTATTTTTGTTATTGAGCATACAGTAAGAAGACATAAAGGGAAGCACTACCAAGAAAAAGATGGAAATGCAATTAGTTGCTCAGTAGCTGACTCAAAAAATTACTGGAAGTAGAAAGCAGGTGAAAGGGAAAGTGTTGATTAAGCCCCAGAAAAGATATTAGAAAGCCAGAATGAAATTTAAGATTATATTGTAGTCCTAAACAATGTAACTGTACAAAGGTTAAGAATTACTTGCTTTACAGGCTAACTGTGTATGCAAAAAAATACTCACATCCTAGAAGGTAATGGTAACTTTCCTTTCAGGCTGAGAGGACAGATTACGCAAACATATAATTGTCACAAGGATGGCAGTGCTTCAGTTTCTCTCTGTGTTTGCTTGCTCTGCCCAATAAAAGCTGCTAGCTGTAAATGGGTCACTAAAATATTCACTAGGCAGAGCAGAGAGGGCTATGTGGCATCTATGAGATATGTTTTATCATTTGAACTTTTACAAATATGCACTTTCAGGAGCCAAAAAGTAAAAATCAGAAAATACAAACAATCACCAAGTCAGCAAAAGACAACCGTAACCCATTTTCAAAATAACTCTCTCTAATCTGCCTTTCTGAGAATCTAAATGCCCTGGTGCTGGCAGTCAAAGTTCAAAGATTCTCAGGTACCTTAGGGGTAGGCTTGTGGGTGATTTTGCCACAAATCCCTCAAGAAATCTGCCTTCACTGTCAGTTGTGTCTATAAGCCTAAATATTATCTCCTGCTGGATTAAATTATTGCTGTAGTATGTGTGTTCTCATAGTAAATGAGGAAACCGATTTTAGAGGAAGGCATGCCTAAAATTACATTGGACACTGTCAATGGGTTTGGCTTATTTTTTATTAGTCTAGCAGCTCAGCATCCCTCTTTTAATAAGATTCCCTTGCCCTGGTGACGTCGTGACCCTGGGGGTGATGGCTGGGGCATGCAAGAAACAGCAGGTTCACTGTGGCAAGCCCTATTTTACCACCCACAATGCCAGCTAAACATAATTTTCATGGCAGCTACATGAAAGGGAAAACTGCTTGCTTTGAGTTTGCTTTCCCTCAATAAAGCCTTTCATCTGCTACACACATGTATCATGCAGTGAACACAACTCTGCAGATAATCTGCAGAAGGGCACACAGCTACAGCTCTTTCTCTTCTATTTCAGCCAAGAGGAAATAGAGTCAGATAGGTATTGATTTTAGCACTGGAAGCCTCCAAGCACTTGCAATTTTGAGTGGTACAGACTGTATCAGTGCTCACCTGCCTCATTTGCTTCCAGTTTCTCCCATCTGCACCATTGTCACAAGTCTCTACAACTTGATAGATCTTGGCTGTCCTTCTGGGAGAAAAGGGATGGAAGGGGGAGTGGAACATATAGAATCATTAGAGATTGGAAGGGACCTTGAAAGATCATCTAGTCCAATCTTCCTGCCACAGCAGGATCACCTAGACCAAATTGCACAGGAACAGATCCAGGTGGGTCTTGAACATCTCCAGAGAAAGATACTCCACAACCCCCCCGGTCAGCCTGTTCTAATGCTCTGTTACCCTCACTGTGAAGAAGTTCCTTCTAATATTTGTATGGAACCTCCTGTGTTCCAGCTTACACCCATTGCCCTTTGTCCTATCACCAGGTGACCTTGAGAAGAGCCTGGCTCCATCCTCCTGACACCCACCCCTCACATATTTGTAGACATTCATGAGGTCACCCCTCAGCCTCCTCTTCTCCAAGCTCAAGAGACCCAGCTCCCTCAGACTTCCCTCATAAGGGAGGTGTTCTACTTCCTTCATCATTTTTGTTGCTCTACGCTGGACACCCTCAGCAGCTATATGTCATGGCATGTGACTGTGTGTGAAGTGTTTATTTCTGAAACAGTAGGCAGGTTCTTACAACTAAAACATCCTGTGGACATGTACAACACCGCATGCAGTGTGTGCTCCTTCAGCTCCCATGACTTGCAATTGTGAGTGGCCCCCATGAATGGGGGGAACCAGTGCTCAGGCATATTTAAAATAGGTCAAGGTGAACACCAGCCTGGAGATGTTGATATACAACAAGAGGAACCTAATTCTTCCTGAAATTAAAGCTGGTTTGAGGAAGAATAGCTAATAGGCACCTAGTTTTGTACAAAGTCCCTGTGTTCCAGCAAGCGCGGGGCTATATGCATGTTGGAGAACAGCACGGTTGATACTAGGCACAGTACAGCTCTTCAGCCCAGACCCTGGGCATTCTCTGTGTCTTTGCATATGCTAATGCTTACAACAATGGTTCAGAAGTATTAAGCAGTTGAAAATAAAAATCCCATTGGGGGGTGTTGGGGCTGGTGGGGTGGGGTGTGAGGGTAGGCATGTATTTGCCATTTATTTAACAACACCTTTCACTACAACAGGAAAAAATCCCACATCTCAGTTAATACATAAGTATAAAATCATTCTGTTTGTCTATATATTGCATTGATCATATGGCTGATTACTTAGTTATCTAAGCAGAGTCTACAGGAGGTACAGGTATAAGCTTTCAAATCTACCATACTCAGGACAGATGAAAGAAGGGTTTCTTCTATCATCTCCAGGACATCCACCCCATAATTTATACAGTGATATAATCTGTGAAGTCTTTTTCAGTGGATACTTTCACTCCAGTTATGCTGAGTGTTTACCAGGGAAAATAACCCTGTATTTATTAATGTAATATGTTGTTTGTAGGCTATAACTATTTTATAGTTTATTGATTTATCACAGGTGATCTAGAAGAATCTGTATAGGTTGCACATAAATGAACGATGATATTTGTGTACCTGATGTGCTTCTTGAAGGCAATGGACTTAGATCAAACGGGCTGTTTGTGCATTTGGGGTTACTAAAATGCAACACTAAGACACAGTAAATTGCTTAAGAGGGAGGATCTCATACTTAGGGCATCTCTTTTTCAAAATTTGCCAGAATCCACACAGGTAATATTTTCTCATAAGTAATAATTGCACTGGAAAAGGCAAAGCAGTTTCCCACCTACATCCTGTCATAGTTTATTTTTCCCAAACTCACACTGTTCTTGGGATGCACGTGTTTTGAATCCTCGAAGTGTACAGTACCCCCAGGCTAGCAAAAGTTGTGAATGGGAGCAACAGGGAACACTGCAAGGCTCAGACAGACAGGTATACTCTACACTGAAAAGCTTACATTAGAGAAAGCCTAGATTAAAGAGCTTATTAATATAGACTAGCAAGCTTGTAACAAACTTACATTTGAACCAGTATTTCTAGTTAAGTTATAATGAGTGTTCGTATGTATTAGGATTGTTAGCATTCTCATTTTTGCTTTGTTTCCCTATCCACATAGTAGATTGTTTTATCACTTTACCCCAGGTAAGTCTCTCTTCCCAGTTTCTGGTCCACACCTTCAAGGCTGTTTTAACTGCTACCATCCCACAGGCAGTGAAATAGCAAAGATATATTAAAGCTCTTAGTAATAGCCTTTGCCACCTAAGCTCACTGTGTACTCTGTAGGCATCTTATTAATGGGTTATACTTCAAGGGCTGCACAACTCAAGTGTATTCTGGTCTCATTCTCTGCTGAGTCCTGCTTTGAACAAGATTTGTGCAACCGTTTTCCAGATATGCAAGTTACTTTTCCATTGAAGTGCCCAGATTACTGAACTCTGTTGGTTCCCATGAGTGGTAATTTCTTTTGAGATACTTATTTAGGACAAGAGTTGGGGATCACTGTCTATACTTGAGGCTTGGGTTACTACCTACTGCTCTCTTCATCTCCTCTCAGAAAACCAGCTACCATTTCCTCCCTTTGTGAGTAATCACCCATTACTATCCTATGAAGGAAAGATCAAATTGTCTAGGAATGTACTGTTATCTAAAAAAAAAAATAAATAAAATTTAAAAAAATTCATAGAATGGTAGGGATTAGAGGGAACTTCTGGAGATTATATAGTTCAATCCCTGCAGAGCAGGTTTTCTTGAAGCAAATTGCAGAGGAATGAGTTCAGGCAGGTTTTTAAAGTCTCCAGAAACCAAGACCCCTCTCTGGGCAACCTCTTCCAATGCTCTGCTTGAAAAGCCTTCATTGACCATAAACTGGAGTTTTGAAGTTAGATTCTGGCTAAGAAATCCTTTCTTCCTTGTAAGCCCCTGAAGCAGGTACATCTGTCCTGCAGTGTATCAGAGAAGTCATTTGTTTATTGTCCCTCTACAGCAAGGAAGGATAAAGGATACCAAACAGGTACAAAATGTCCTGGTGTAGATGCAGAGTTGGAACTATCTCTGCTTCAGATAGCAACAGAATGTCCCATTACAGAGCAGCATTCCCACACCTCTAACCAGAGAAGAAGCACTCAGTGCCAGCTTTCTTTGATAGCTCCCATTACAGCTAGTATTAGGCAATATATAATCTTCTGACAAAGCCAACACATCAGCTATCTTTGTGTTAAATGCATCCACTGATCTATAAGGCACATCCACCCTTTTGAGATGTGATCGTTTAATGGTTTATTTGTAATTTAAACCATGTAATTGTACTAATGTGCAGCAGCCTTTGACAAATTCACTTAAACATCCAGTTCCTTCAATTAGGTTTTTGCACCTAACCTTGCAGGGAGTGGTCACAAGATAGTGGTCAAGTCACCTAACAGGTTGAGTGGTAGGAAGACTTTCTACAGGTTTTCCCTGACTTTTGTGTCCTGCCTCCAGTAGCTCTGACTGCAAGCAGCAGCTATAGGGCAGCAACAGCTCCTGATGCATACAACTATATGCTTGTACTATGCTTGACCGTGCCATGATGTGTGGCTTGCCACTAAAGCTTCAGATGCAGATGTTACTGCATCTTGTCCATCTTCTGAGCTCTTATGATAACTGGCAAGTAAATTCGCCTTCCTTATCACAAGTGCAATACCTACAATGGAGAAAATCCAACTTCTGGTCAACCTTATTGCCTGGGCTCTGTTGATATGAGTTCAATATAGAACAATGAGGCAAATACATTTTTCTCTCAGGTATATGAGGATACGCGTGTATATGAGGAAAACTTCTTTTGGTCTGCCACTGCCCCTTAGCGTCCTTTGAAGAACTGCAGCTTCCGCATCTCGCTGGTAACAGAGCTAGCTGGCTGTAGTGTCCTGAGGAAGATAGAATGACCCATATGTTCCAGGACAGATGTATGTGATTCACCACTGTGTTACTTACGCAAGCTCTTCTTAATGGTCTGCATTATCATCAGTGAGCCAAACGAGAAGTAATTCTGATGAGAATTAGAGGGGAAAGAAATACTTCCTGCCCGCAGCTTCCTTGATAGAGCTGCAAATTCTGAAGAAAACTGAAGTGTTAAAATAATGACACTTAGTCACATGCTTTCCTTAATTACACTAATGACCCTTAATACATTTTACTGCCTACATGGGAAAAAGAAAGTTCAGAAGCACTTAAGGACAGTGCCACTATTTTGAAGGTAAATGGGAAAAAAGACAGGCACACACCCCCTCCCCGGTAATGTAACCGCTACGGCAGCTATCTGCAGATACCCACCAATTCTCCTCCAAATGCAACGGGACAGAGAAGCCTGACGAGGGCGTTGAAGGCCAGTAGATGATCTAGGCACGGGCGTGCTTACTGACAGTAAGATTATAGCAGAAAACTCAAGTACGTAATTTGTGTAATTTTCCTGTGGCGGAACCTGGATGTGAGTACAAGGAAGGCAGATCCTCCAAACAAGCCATAACAATTTAGAACTAGGTGGTATGCACGCAGAGCTCTAGAATCACTTGAGGTGGATGAATGGTAGGATGCATTGGCCAAAACTTGCCTCAGCACTGAAAACTTGCAAGTGCAAAAAAAAAAAAAAAATGAATAGAGAATGCCAGGAGGTATCCAGAGAGTTGCTGGAAGTGGTGTGGTGTCAATATCAGTTAAAAAGGTAGAGACCAGCCTGAAAACCAGGAAGATAGATAGGAACATAACTAAAGAGTACACTGGGAAAAAGTAAAGAGGAATCCTAGTGCAAATCTGGTGTCTCTTGAAGGAATCCATGATTGGTGACATCTCTGATTATTGTCCATCTTATTCCCAGAAAAAGCATTCCTCACTCTTAAAGAAACTAGGCCACCATAGAATATATGGAAAAAGTCTCTTGCAGTAATTAGATAACTAAAAGATAGGAAATACTAAATTACTAGGTTTTACAGGTAAATTGACACCATGACTAAGATCCCACAGGAAGTACTGTTCAACATTCATCAGTGATCTAGGAAAAGGGATGATTTTTTGTTGTTAATATAAAAGAGGAAGATATTGTCCAGCTATGAAGTTCAAAACAAGCAGAATAAGATTTTTAAGCTGCTAAACTGCTTGCTGTGACAAATTCCTTGGAAATACTTATTTTGAGCTATTAAACAGAAAAGCTTGTGTCATTAAGACATCTCCAAAACTCAAATCATGAGAGATAGTATGGATGTGTATTTTGGGGAAGTACCAGCCTTGCCCCACTCTAGTCCTCTTTCCTAAATATCTCCATCAGCCACTGTTCCTAGAGGAGTACTAGAAGAGAATTAGCATTTGCCTGACATGAAAAGCTAGTTTTATTCTTACATTACCTGAAAAAAAATAGCTCCCAACAATAATGTGTGACTAGCATTAGCTCTGACAGATTCTGCTTTCCTAAGGGACTGTGTGGTTTAAATGACTGTCCCAGTAATAATGGAATACAGAGAAAATTCATGAAAATGACCAAGATTGACAAAACATTTATTCCCAGAACATGGTTATAGGAAAGCAAAACTCGAAAGCAGAAAGTGCTTGCCTCCTGGCAAGTTCTTTTGTTCCATTACAGCTGCAATTACTCTGAGGCATCTGCTCTAGAAGAATGAACCATTGATTGATCTAGGAATGGACCTGCACCAACACAACATTTCTCCAATGCATGTCTCAGCAGCAGTCAGCCTGAGTGTAAAAGCTGATGTAAACTAAGGGCCAGAGGCAGACATTGTTCAGTTAAAATTGGATTAATTGTCTTTAAAATATAAGGAAGTTAGATGATTGTTCCAATTTTAATGGACACCATAAAAGGCCTAGAGACATGCTGCATGTATGCACAAACTAAAACCAGCTGCCGTGTTGCAAGGGACAGAGGACGCCAACAGGCAAAATTTCCTCTTCACACCTTCAAATTTACTTAGCATCTGAGGCTGCATGTTTTCTCTCTGTTTAAAGGAGAAACTAAGGAGACACTATGCTGTATGAATATGCTCAAGTGTATCAGCAAAATATGCCACCCTGCTGTGGTGCCTCGTCCCTCATCTCTACAGGGCAATAACAGAAGCTCCTGGCTCGACCAGTCCAAGCAGGTACCTCTTCCAAAGTGCTAGTCAGCAGTGGGGTGGGTCTGCTGGTTCATGTCCTACTCACACACTTTCCTGTTTCACAGTACAGTCCTATGTCACCTGGCGTGACTGATCCTGAGAGGCTAGATGTAAGCCCAGTACAGTGACAGAGAATACACTTGTGTGTCCTCAAGCACAGCTCAAACAGTGACAAAATCTAATCTCTAGCTTTTGCTCTTAATGCTTGTCATGGAGTGTTTTTCTGATTCCTCTCTTTTACTTCTCATTGCTGCTTCTGTACTTGCTCTGGGCCTCTCAAGCACATCATTCATGAGGCCTTTCAGTGTCTGTGTTTGCAGGAATGGTCTCCATTATCTCCAGCAGACATCATTGAATCTCACTCTGCAGCATGAAGTTATGAGGTTGTGCACCATTGCATGACCTTGCTATTGGACACCTGTTTTGTGGCTATTCAGTAAGTCCACTTTCAAGCCCAACAGATCTGATGCACAGAAGAGTCTGAAAGGAATCAGAATTTGAAAATAAACTGGAATAAAACCAACAAAGTGAGTTAAATTAATAAAATGAGTAAAATTAATTTTGACATATAGAAATCCCACAGAGCAATTATCTACTTTGTCTGTGTGCCACTAGAGGAATTCATTGTGTCTGCTGTGGAAAATACAGTCATCATGCACAAATCCACTTAGAAATTCACTACGCTGTTACCTTGTAAAAGGATCATAGAATCATAGAATCATTAGGGATCAGAAGAGACCTCAAAAGATCATCTAGTCCAATCTCCCTGCCACAACAGGATCACACAGACCAAGTCCAGGCAGGTTTCAAGTGTCTCCAGAGAAGGAGACTCCACACACACCCCACCCTCCCCACCCCCCAGGGCAGCTCCCTGCAGTGTCCTGTCACCCTCACTGGGAAGAAGTTAAAGAATCACAGAATCAGTCAAGGTTGGAAGGGACCACAGGATCATCCAGTTCCAACCCCCCTGCCATGGGCAGGGACACCTCACCCTAGAGCAGGCTGGCCAGAGCCTCATACAGCCTGACCTTAAACATCTCAGGGATGGGGCCCCAACCACTTCCCTGGGCAACCCATTCCAGGCTCACCACTCTCACGGTGAAGAACTTCTTCCTCACATCAAGTCATCCATTAATATTGTGACCTGTTCATAGAAGGCCACCAGGTTTGTCAGGCAGGATTTGCCCTTGGTGAAGCCATGCTGATTGTACCCAGTCACCTCTTTACCATTCTCCTGTCTCAGTAGGGCTTGAAGGAGGATCTGCTCCATGATTTTACCAGGCACAGAGGTGACACTGACTGGTCTGTAGTTCCCTGGCTCCTCCTTCCTACCCTTTTTGAAAATAGGAGTTATGTTTCCCCTTTTCCAGTCAGTGGGGACTTCACCAGACTGCCATGACTTCTGGAGTATAATAGAGAGGGGTTAGCAACCCCATCAGGTCCTATGGACTTGAACACTTTCAGGTTCTTCAGGCAATCATGAACCTGATCTTTGCTTATGATGGGCAGTTCTGTCTTACAGTCCATGCCATCCTCTTCCATGACTCCAGGAGTGTGGCTGGAGGCCTTTGCAGTGAAGACTGAGGATGAGTAATGGTTTATGCTCTTGCCCCACCTTCCAAGTACCTCTCTAACAAAGCCATGAAAGAGCTGGTGTTATATTCACTGTTTCTTTCTCATCTCCTCCCTGACATACCAAACAATATTCCACCTTTTATCAGCACACCATTTCTTTACTTCTAAGAGCCACAAAGCACTGTTTAAACAAATGTAGTTTGCATAGGTTGTATTCAAACTCTCTGATTCCAGTGAGATTTCTACATTTCATTATCCCTACAGTTTTAATAACTTTTATACTTTAACTTCTAGGAGACTTATTTCTCTGTGCAAAGAAACTCCTTCATAGTCAGAACTATAAGGATTTCTTTTCTGATATTTAATCAAAGATCTTGAAGTACGAGAAGAATGCTGGTGACTGGTACCATGTTCAAGAAGAAAAGGTAACAAATACTTTCCAATAACCAAAATTACAGATGTTGCTGACCCAATGAAAGGTCCTACATGATGGTACTACAAAATATCTACTGGGTTTTTTTTCAGGAAAATAAGTCCAGGCATTCTTCATTCTTCCCTTCACTGTCAAGAGAACTTAGCAGTAAAATGAAGGGTAGATGCCCTCATCACCTCCTTTAACAATGTAGCCCCCAATGATAGGACATGTACAACAAACTCAGCTGTTCCTGCCTCACCTGTAGTGACGGATTGCAATTTGAGAGCGGCATCCCAGCCTCAGTCCTACCTTTGATACCAAACAGAAGTGCAACTGATTCATTTTGCAAGAGTATGACAATTTCCCACTGAGGAAGATGAAAGGCTGGTAAAAAACAATACAAATGAGATAATGTCTTTTCTCAAAAAGTGGAGAAGATTCATCCTTTAATTAAGAAATACATTTGTTACTTGAGTGCATTCTTTTGAGCTGTTCTGAATCACCATCCTCTCCAGCATGAAGTAGCTACAACGGCCATGGTACACATGCATTAAATTACAGCTACATATTTGTAGGTGAAGCAACACCTCCCTTACAGTGAAATTCATGTGGGCTTGGATGCTCCAAGAATAACAAAAAACCACAGCTATCACTATACAGTAAACTTCTGCATGTCATACTATATCAGGAACCTGGACTACAGGAGATAAATGACACCACCTCTTCTTGTTCAGAAAAGATTATGCTTGGAAGACATTGTTTTAACAGTGGTTTAGATGTGAGCAAAATAAGGCAGTCTGGAACATATATCCTGCTTCAAAAGGTACTCTCAAGAAGCCCCTTATCTCTCCTTAGCAATCTGCTTCCCCAATCCCAAGCTTAGCACAAATATTCAATATAATCTTTTAAGTCATTGTCCTTCTCTAACATAAGACATGTATTTATGTTTTGAAATAAGAAATTACAAAACTCTTTGTACAGCTCAGGGAAACATGGATCAAGCCTTTCACATTTGTGTTAAATTAAATGTTAAATAAAATGTACAATAGCAGCTGGAACAGAAGAGGGAGCTGATAATTGCAATATCACCTCTTGTAATTGTGCCACAATTTGAATTGAAACACCATTCTATATGTTAAATTATTTCCCCAGCTAACTAATGGAGTCCTCAACTAGTTCCTGGGTACCATCAATCTCTCTAGGCTTCTGCCCACATATTTGGTTTCTATCTGACACGTATCTGTGCCCCTTCACTTGCGAATCCATGTTGATGCATCTTGCTCTGTGCCCTTTGCCCACTGAGACGCCATTTCCTTGTAGTGCAAGTTTCCTGAAACTAGGAAGTTAATACACAAAAGTCAGGATGTTAGTTCAAGCTGTGTACACTACTGCAGGGAAAAACAAAGAGCCAAGGAGATGTTTGCATTTCTGACTAATGCAGAGGCTTTGGATCCTCTTGGAAGTGGTGGAGAACAGGATGATCTGGGAGGAAGGAGGGAGGCTGCTAGGTTAGGTATGCCAAAAAACCCTCCACACATCTGCCTACACGCACCGGATGCCTAGATACCAAAACAATGATGTGTGTCTTGACTCCCCTTCCAGGTGCAAAATAACCGTGAAAGGATCTCCCTGAAGAGATAATTAACTACCTGGCACAAAGGTGGTGTGAGTTCATGGTAAGGGAAACTGTGCTATAGCTGAATAGAGGATATATGCCATGTGCACAATACAGTGCACCGCTAGGTGGACAAGAACCTAGAATGGTCCTTAGCTCACACTGCCTTGGGAAGCCCTCGTTCTTCCTGATTACAACTAACAAGTCTGTCTCCAGTGTCACTTGGTGCCTGTAACTAGTAGTGACTCTAGGGCTGGTATTCATATCAAGCATTTAAACTCAAAGCATCCACTGAGGACAAAAGTATCTTGAAATGACAGAGCTGCTGACATGTTTCTCGTCTAAAACTCTGCTACCTTGATTTGAGATGTATCTCCACAGTAGGTACTGTGACCTTGGAAACAGAATGAGGTACTACCATTTCTTCATAGAATCATGAAATCATGGAATCATTAGGGATTGGAAGGGACCTCAAAAGATTATCTAGTCTGATCATCCTGCCACAATAGGACCACCTAGATGGCACAGGAACAGATCCAGGCGGGTCTTGAACTTCTCCAGAGAACTAGACTCCAAACCCCCCCTGGGCAGCCTGTTCCAATGCTCCATTACCCTCACTGTGAAGAAGTTCCTTCTGATATTTATATGGAAACTCCTATGTTCCAGCTTGCACCCATTGCCCCTTGTCCAGTCACTAGATGACCTTGAGAAGAGTCTGGCTCCATTCTCCTGACACCCACCCCTCACATATTTACAGACATTCATGAGGTCACCCCTCAGCCTCCTCTTCTCCAAGCTAAAGAGACCCAGCTCCCTCAGCCTTTCCTCATAAGGCGGTGTTGTACTTCCTTCATAATCTCTGTTGTTCTACACTGGACACCCTCCAGCAGCTCTGTGTCATATCTGGGGGAGGTATCTCATGTCCTCCCTATCCACCTACACATGCCATGCCATACACCAAAGGTAACTGTGGAAGGACTTTTCCTCCCCTCTCTCCACCCAGCTCTCCTTCTGCTGACCCTTCTTAGCTCCTGTCAAAGAACTTTCAGCAGAGTTCATCCTGGACTGAGTTTTGTCAGTGTTGAGTGCTAACTACATTCTTCAGTAGCAAACCTGAATAAAGCCAACTGCACTCTACAGAGACAGAGCAAACAGCCCCTTGAAGAAAAGTTTACCTGTCATGGCTGTTAAAATGATCCTTTGCCCTCTCCTTTACTGTCCCTGCTAACCAGAAGCCCACACCAGCAATCTCTGGAGGTTGCGCTTGGCTGCTTGGCCAGGGTTTGACAGTAATTCAGATGTTTACTAAAGATTGTCTTGTTGACTGCTCTTGTAGAAGTCACAACTATATCAATTTAACCACAGGTAGTGACAAAACTATCTTCCAAGCAACCAGCCTCACACACACACACCAGTGTTCATAACTTTGGACAGAGCATTCAGTAATTTCCTTTTAGCATTGCATTTTACCATCAAATCACTCTTCACAGAAATGGCACTCTCCACTCAAATATAACAAATAGCATCACTGTAATACAGCCCCCTCCAGCATTTCCAGTAATAGAGACAGTAACTTCATTTGAAAGTGATAAAGCAGCACTTGCCTCCAACATGTCCTGAATCAGTGATAAGGGTTTTGCCCTCAATATTTAGACTGCGAACCTTGTCACTCAGTTCATCTGCTCACAGAAACCCAGGTGGGATCTGAAAATGAAATGTCAGGGGGTCATGATATGTCAAAATGGAAGTATGTACTATATCTGAGAAGAAACTTCTTCATAGTGAGAGTGACAGAGCACTGGAATGGGCTGCCCAGGGAGATTGTGGAATCTTCTTCTTTGGAGTTGTTTAAAACTAACATGAACATGTTCCTGTGCAACTTGATCTAGGTGATCCTGCTCTGGTGGGGGGATTGGATGATCTTTTGAGGTCTCTTCCAACACCTAATATTCTGTGATACTAGTCCTGAACCACTGCTACCTTCAGTGAGCACCAGGGCATGTTGTTCCATCCTCAGTCAACATTGTTGTCAGATTCTTGTCTTTTCTTCTCATACCTTCCTCCCCCCCCTTTTGTAAAAGCACAACACAGGAGACCCTTCGGGACTTTCAGGAAACCAAATCTACCCAATATATCTAATTTTTTTTAAATTTATGCTCTACAAGTTAATTATTTCCTTAATTGCTCCTATTCAATGGGTCAGCCTCTCCAAAGAAGCAGCATATACTTTGTTTTCTCTTATTAAATCACTCCATTTTCCCAAGTGCTCAGAAATAAAGATAGAACATGCAAATGAGTGTTACTTTCCCTCATCCCATAGTCCACAGATGATGTGACAGAGCAGCTCCCATTGCAGACCTTCAGCCAGGGAAAGCATGGACCCAGCTGCTAAGCTACAGCACCATGAGTACCTACTGTACTGAATTCAGACAAAACATGAATGTTAATGGTGTTCCCCACTGCATCACAGCCATGTAACACCTCCTTCCAGCAGCTGAGAGCTGGAAAGCAGTATTGTTTAATAAATGTGGTAAAACCTCGATTCCCTGCAGTTTGCTTCTTGAAGGTGAGGCACAAAGCTGGAATGCAGTCACTGAACAAATGTAGTTGTTAACTGCAACAGATAGATATCCACTGATGCCAGCTCATGCTCATTCTCAGACAAAGGACCTGACACTCGATGCATGCAAGGCTGAGCAACTAAATCTTGTAAACTTTAAGAATTACTATACATTCATTTTTGGGACTGACATAAAATACAGACAACAACCTTCTTCTCCATCGTTTCCACAGAGAATCTGTATTAACTGGCATGTTATGGGGTGGTTGCAATACTTGGAGGAGAGATGAAAGTTGTTATTGGGTTATTTCTCTCAGCTCCCAAATGCAGACTAGTCAAATTCTCCTCCCACACTTGTCTTGTTTCATTACACAAGTGCTCATTAATGCTCATTACTCAACAAGGCTTAGTTGATCTGATGAGTGTGCCACAGGTAGACTGCACTGTCAAAGTACTCCATACAAAGACATATCTTTAGCAGCAGGACTGTGCTTTATGACCAGCATAATAATGCCATGCAGGCCAGAAGGAGCTAGTTTTACCAGCAAAGTTGTAGTCTCTAGATTAAAGCTACAATAGGACTCTTTGCTGACATGGCTCTTGTAATCATGAGGTTGCACTAGTTCTTTTCTATAGCACTTTGTGCTATGGCAATACCCAGGTGAGCATTAAGCTGACAGAGGCAGGACAGAGCATTCATCTGGCAGCATGTGTCAGGGAAGTAGGGTTACACAGAAAGGTGCAAGTTTTAATTATCTTTGTATTTGAGAATGTAGCCTCTATATTGAAGCACAGACAGAAAGTTGTCAGAGATAATCCCAAGCAGACCTTGATATCCTTGAGATGGCTCTGTTCTAGTGTCTGCACCACATGAGTAATGCCAGGTGGTTTATGAACTCCAGTGCAGCTATGAACCAACCTACCTCCATGTACATATAGACAGATGTGCCTTTTCCGCTTTCCATGGCCACTAAACAGACAGCCAGACTGCCAGGAAAGCAGGTTGCAGTCATACTTGAATGACTCTGAAGCCTGAGAAACACTAACTAGCACTGTGAGTCATGGTGGATCCAAGTACTGTGTTGCAGTGCCTCTACACAGGACTCAATGCAACCTTCACAATCACTAGTCTCTTCTCCATTATCTGAAGCATCTCCACTTCCTTTGGCCTAGACGATGGAAAGCTCCCTATGTAGTCACCTTGTTGCATTTGTCCCATGAGCAAACAGTGCCTGAAGAATGCTTATCTGCAAATCTACAGAAGTTTATCGCTCCTGAGAATAAGTGTAGGGAACATATTCTCCTGGATATTTTGAAAGTTACCATGACTATGGGTTTCATGCTGCATTTAACACAGATGTTGTATATTAGCCATGTTGAAAATACCCATGACAGATCAAATGCATCTGTAATGAAACACAGATCCCAAAGGGCAGTTAAAGTAGGCAGGCATTACGGTGCTTGGTTCCCAGCACAGCTACACATCCAGACACGTGCTAAATTTTTTCAGTCATCACAGCACAGCTAGTTAGGCAAACTGAATGCTAAACTTTGTGAGCTCAGAGGAGAAGGAGAAAACACAGGGACAAAACAGATTAATTAGTAACAGTAGAACAGTGACTCTTTCCAAAATTATACTTGAATCCTGTGAGTCAATACTGTAATCAACAATGAAAAGAAGGTTCTGAGGTGTTCAGTGAAATACAGTGCTGTGAGCCCAGTACTGAGCAATTAGTGAGAAGTCAAAGAAGGAACACCTCCATGGAAATTCTGTCCCTTCCTGGGAAAAACCACCATGGATTTGGTAAAAAGTAGCCTGGGCTAAACAACCTTGTGGAGTTCTTGAAATAGGCTAGATGGACATGGAGATAAAGGTGGTCCAGCAGATCCAGTCTACTTGGACTTCCAAGAGGCTTTTGGCAAAACTCCTGTTTTTTAAAGAAAATTAGCTAGCCATGGCATAAGAAGGAAGGGCCTCTCATAGAAAAATAACTAATTACAAGAAAAATAAATTCAGGGTAGCAGTAAAACTGATTTTTTTCATAATGCCAGTTATTTAACAGTACTGGTGCCAGACCTGTACTGTTCTGCATATTCATAAATGGACTAAAGAGGGCTGAGCAATGAGGAACACAAATCTGCTGATAACACAAAGTTGGTCAACATGGTAAAGACTTAGACATGCTGCCAAGAATCACAAAAGAACCTTGTACAAATAACTAAGCAATGAACTGATGGATTAATTGAGTACAAATAACTGTAAAGTGGGGGAAAAAACATCCTAGCTTGACATACAGAAGCTTGGCTTGCAAAATAACAGGAAGAGTTGTAGTTACAAGCACATGCATGAAAACATTACCTCAATCTTAAAGAGCAGGAAAAAAAAAAATATCTTAGAAACTGTTGTGAAAGAAAAAGAGCAAAAAACTGACACCGAACCACCCATGGCTTGAATTCTTTGCGTAGTTTGGTGCCTACGTAAGTCTCAGAGAAACGGGATTATCATGTGTTGAATAGTAGATGTATTGGAAAGACTGAATTGACAGGACTTCCAAACCTGGAAAGTAGCTAAGAGAGAGGGAGTAACATAGTGCTCTACAAAACAGCAAGTGGCTAGGCAACATGGTTAAGGACTCACCCTCTTATCCTTTCTGAACTATGTGGCACCAAATGAGGACAAAGGATTCTGCTTCAAAGTAAATAAAGTGTGTTTGGTTTTCACAGCAAGTCACACAACCCAGTGTTACTGAGTAGTCCAGCAAATCAGACTTAAGGGCATTATCTTGCTGAAAATTGAAGGATGTTTGGAGAGTACTGTGGGGTTTGTGATATAAGCCTGCACTGCTTTTACCCCCTTATTACTCAGATGCAAATAATCTTAGCTCTGAGTATGTTTATATCATTTTATTCTGAATTTCAGAGAACATTTCAACAGCCCCTTTATTCAGGACTCACAGGTTTAAAGCAAGAAAGCTTCCCATCCACATCTTCTGAGCATCTTGTTTGTCATCCAGGTGCCTTGCGCAGCAGCCCTACTCTTAGTTTTAATATATATCCATTGACACCTTGTTGTCTTGTTGACCTCCAAAGGTACAGGTTAGCATACTACCCTGGTCAAGCTGGATGGACCTTTGACCTGACCCAGCAGAGCCATTCACAGTATCACATTATGACAGTAATGATGAGGCTGGAAAATACCTTAAAGATCATCCAGTCCAACCTAAAACCAACCAAGTAAACCTAAAAATCTGACATCAAGATCATGCCACTCAGCACTTCATCCAGCCTAACCTTAAACACCTCCAGAGACAGTGATCTGACCACCTCCATGGGCAGCCTGTTCCAAAATCTGATTACTCTTTCAGTAAAAAAACTTTTCCTAATGTCAAGTCTAAACCTCCCCTGATGGTGCTTAAGACTGTGACCCTTTGTCCTATCTCCAGTGTCCAGGGAGAAAAGACCGACCCCCGCCTGGCTCTAACCACCTTTTAGTAGTTAGAGACAGCGACAAGGTCA
>VZRI01005220.1:38439-54025 GCA_013397515.1 Upupa epops | reverse complement strand
CCCTCCCCTGGCAGCTTGAGGCTCTACCCTCTTGTCCTGGTGCTGGTTGCCTGGGAAAAGAGTCTGATCCCCACCTTCCTTCAGGAGTTGGAGAGAGGGAGAAGGTCCCTGACTGACTCTCCTCCAAGCTAACTCCCCCCGCCAGCTCCCTCAGCCTCTCCTATCCTTTCCCTCCAGTCCCTTCCCCAGCCTCATTGCTCCTCTGGACCCACTCCAACCCCTCAATCTTTTTCTTTAAGCGAGGGGCCCAGCATTGCCCCCAGTACTGGAGGAGAGGCCTCCCCAGTGCCCAGGACAGGGGGAGAATGACATCCCTAGTCCTTCTGGCCACCCTAGTGCTGATCCCAGCCAGGATGTCCTTGGCCTTCAATCTCTCAAGTTAATGACTGCAAACTGGAAAAGATACTCGAGATTAAATCCCTTTGCCCTAGCAGAGTCTCAAGCATCATTTCTCTGTCATGCTCACCAGCAGGACCGTCCTACAGATTCCCAGCTGTCCTGAGCAGGAGAACATTACTGCCATCACTCACAGAACAAGAGCCAGGTTAGTGGTTCAAGGTCGTGAGGCAGATGGTTGGATTTGATTTTGAAGGTCTCTTCCAACCTTGATGATTCTGTGATAACCTCTCAGTTCTTCCTCTGAAATTGCCTGTCTAAGAGTCTGCTTCAAATAGATGGAGGAAGAAAATAGTCTTGCTTCCACTGCCTTCCCCTCAGCCCTGCCCTGATGGATGGCAGCAGGTCTGACAGACTTGGAACAACCACTGTGGCTGCTGACAAGGGTTTCTTTCTGCAAGCAACTGTAAACTCCAGACATACCACTCTGAGATAGCTGAGCCCAGTTCATGTCTACACCAAGAAACAACGAAAGCTAAACAAAAACTGGACTTAGCTCACATGAAGAGTCTGTGGGACTTGCTCTTCCCTTCCATGTCCCCGTCATGCGGTGGTTTGGCATGAGGAACTAGGAGACTCCTCTTAGACTCCATCTAAGAGGAGAACTAGCGTTGGGTTGGTTATAAGCAGAGTAGCCGTGTGCTTTTAAGGCTTCTCAGTCCAACCTGTAGGAGCTACTTTGAGCAAAGCATTGGGGTTTTTCTCTGAGCAGATAAGACCCGAGGGTCGGCCAGCATGCCATAAACCCCTGAGGACCCATTAGTGTTCATTTGTTAGAGAAACCGAACAGGAGGGCTTAGTTCCAGCCTTTGGCGTCCCACCGAGCAGAGGTATTGAATTCCTGCAACTCCTTTCCTACGCTGTGAAATGGATTAAAATAAACATGTCCGGGTAGTCGTCTTCCTCCCCTCTTACCACTCTCACACACAGCCTCAAAACACTGCTGAGCAGCAAAAAAAACACCCCAAAACACAATAAGAGACACCTTTATCAGCCTCAGCCATCTGTGTTACTTCAGTCCGATCCAAGCCTCTTGGCAGGCTCCTAGCCAGTATCACCCTGCCCTGCAAGAGCAATCCACTCCCACTTCCTCCCCTTCCACCAGCACACGGGCCGAGCGGCGGTCTCGCTCTGCCCATGGCAGGACTTGAAATAAAAAGGCATCAGGGCTTCTGGTTAATTAATTATCATCTCAACGCAATCACTTAACCTTGTTCTGGGGAGCTGCAAGCCCTCTTGATACCAGGGCGTGAGAAATCAAGAGGTGATGGAAAGCCCATGGAGCTGGGGCTGCTGACCAGAGGAATTATTCAGAGTGGAGAGGTTTATATGTGAAAATCAAAGAAAACAGCTGACTCTTTGATAGCTAGAGGCACAGGAGTTAAGAGAGCTGCTAGAGACCAGACAGGGGAAGGGAAGCCTCTACTTCATGGATCAACAGAGGCACAGGAGTTAAGAGAGCTGCTAGAGACCAGACAGGGGAAGGGAAGCCTCTACTTCATGGATCAACAGAGGCACAGGAGTTAAGAGAGCTGCTAGAGACCAGACAGGGGAAGGGAAGCCTCTACTTCATGGATCAACAGAGGCACAGGAGTTAAGAGAGCTGCTAGAGACCAGACAGGGGAAGGGAAGCCTCTACTTCATGGATCAACAGAGGCACAGGAGTTAAGAGAGCTGCTAGAGACCAGACAGGGGAAGGGAAGCCTCTACTTCATGGATCAACAGAGGCACAGGAGTTAAGAGAGCTGCTAGAGACCAGACAGGGGAAGGGAAGCCTCTACTTCATGGATCAACAGAGGCACAGGAGTTAAGAGAGCTGCTAGAGACCAGACAGGGGAAGGGAAGCCTCTACTTCATGGATCAACAGAGGCACAGGAGTTAAGAGAGCTGCTAGAGACCAGACAGGGGAAGGGAAGCCTCTACTTCATGGATCAACAGAGGCACAGGAGTTAAGAGAGCTGCTAGAGACCAGACAGGGGAAGGGAAGCCTCTACTTCATGGATCAACAGAGGCACAGGAGTTAAGAGAGCTGCTAGAGACCAGACAGGGGAAGGGAAGCCTCTACTTCATGGATCAACAGAGGCACAGGAGTTAAGAGAGCTGCTAGAGACCAGACAGGGGAAGGGAAGCCTCTACTTCATGGATCAACAGAGGCACAGGAGTTAAGAGAGCTGCTAGAGACCAGACAGGGGAAGGGAAGCTATTTCACAGATCAACAGGAGCACAGGAGTTAAGAGAGCTGCTAGAGAGACCAGACAGGGGAGGGGAAGCCTCTACTTCATAGATCAGCAAGTCATAAATTAGTTTCCAGACAGCCTGACATGACCCGACTGGGGTTAAAATCTGGAATTTTCATTCATTTGTTGACTGAAATCATAGAAGTTCAAGTTCTTTTTGCACTAAGCAGACAACATCTATTAGGCGACCTCTCCAAGGAGCAGAATTGTGCTCAAGAATAAAACAACCCTCACAAATGAGCATTTAAACACAAACAAAACAGGGCACAGGCTGCCCGGGGGGGTGTGGAGTCTCCTTCTCTGCAGACGTTCCAGACCCACCTGGATCTGTTCCTGTGCCACTTGGTTTAGGTGATCCTGCTGTGGCAGGGGGGTTGGACTGGATGATCTTTCAAGGTCCTTTCTGATCCTTAAGGATTCTATGACCCTATGAAGGGAGGGGAAGCAGCACAGATACATTCTTGTCCTGGATTGTATCTCAAGAACCAAAGCTTGGCCTAAAAACCCACCGAGGACTTGATGCGAAGGGCTTCCTTCTAGGTACAAAGTACTTGCTCAGAAGGTCAATGTTTGGGTACCTTGGATGAAAACACCTCTTGCAAAGGCTGCAAGGTTGAATAAATATGTAACTCAAAAATAAGCATACAACTAAAACTAGCACTCGCTGGCACGACTCACTGGGTGAAAAGCTGTCTTTTGTTCATTCTTTGCTGCATAATACACATGAAAATACAATAGCAGGGCAGAGCTATGAATCAGCCCGGAGCAGTTCCCCATCTGACGCCTGGCATAGAGCCACCAGCAGGACTGCGGATGCTGCTCCCAAAGGCAGCTTGTGTGTACGGTCCAGCTCTGCTCCCCATGACAGAAGGAATAGGAGGCCTCCCAAAGCAGCCTCTCTGAGAGCACAGCTCATGAAGCCACTCTTCATTCCCCTCAGCCACAATGACTCTATACTAACAAGCTGCCCCAGAACACACTGATGGAATCAGGCTGGGAGGGGCCTGCAAAGGGCATCCAGTCCAACTCCCCTGCAAGGAGCAGGGACAGCCTCAACTAGATCAGATTGTCCAGCCTCCCCTTGAATATCTCCAAGGATGGGGCCTCAATAACCCCCCAGGGCAACCTGCTCAACCCCCCTCCTGCTAAAGAGAATGTTCTTCCTAACATCCAGTTTAAATCTACCATTCTCTACTGTGAAACCATTGCTCCTCATGTTATCACTCCAGGCCTTTGTAAACAGTCCCTCTCCTGATTTCTTGTAGCTCCCTGAAGGTACTAGAAGGTTGCTATCCAGGTCCTCCTGATATCTTCTCTATTCTCCAGGCTGAACAACCCCAGTTCCCTCAGCCCATCCCTGTAGGAGAGGTGAATCCCACCTCCAGGTCACTGCCTGCAGAGAAGGAAGGTGAAGCACAGGGAGAAGACACTCTTCTCCAACAGAAGCTGCATCCAAAGCTCCTTCCACGTGTCTGAGCCTCGGAGGCTGCAGAACACTTCTACCAAGAGCACATCTCTGTCTGTAGGGCTGCATGTCTGGAAAGCAGGGTCACAGAGCAGAACCCCTCCACAGCAGCTGCAGATCCCCAAGTCAACGCAAGCCACAGCGTGTGGCCACTGTGAAAGACGAACTGCGCTGTGGCAGGGGGATCGGATTTGATCTCCAGGGGTCCCTTCCAACCCCTCACATTCTATGAGTCAATGAAACGCTAAGGCAAACGCTTGCTCTCCTGGCTTTTTGCAGAGCTGCTGGTACAGACATGACCGCTTCCCAAGAGGACTCTGAAAGCCTTCTCCACCCACTAAAGCAACTCGTTTTTACGCCGCAGTCGTCGCTATCAGTTTCCATCTGCTCCACCATCCCGCTGGAACGTTTTTTGCTCTGAGGGAGTAAACAAAAATAGATGGCTACGAAAACAAACCTGGGCGACAGTCTAGACGCAGGGTCTAATGAAAAAGAAGATTTATGAGAGCGGAGAGAAACGTCGTAGTAAAACAAAGAGGCCGTTTCTCTAACCTATCTGCTATTATTCTTGGCAAAGAGAAGGAAGGCTATAAATTCCCTGAAACAAATCGAGGGGGTACTGATGTACCGGCTTGATCTGGCATCGCTTCCCCCCCACCGCCAGAACACGCTAGGAGAACCCTTCGGTCTACTTCAACTTGAGTCACCATAAATTTCTTCTCTAATTAGAATGCGAGGGGATGGAGTCTTGTCTGCACAGCCACACGGGTGAGAAACCAAGCTGACTGAACAGCAACGCTGCTCCCTCGTCTAGACACAGTTAAAACAAACCACAGCTTCACAACGATGTCAGGCTAAGGGGTTGCTTTGATAGAAGCTGGATGGGCACTTTGTTATTGGAGGGGTGGGCAGTGACCCCTGGAGTGGTGGTTCAACGAGATCCAACCCCAGAAAAGACTCAGATTCAGCCATGGAAGCCTGAAGCCTCCTTCTTTCAGTGAAAAGGATATGGACATCCTCTGATGAGAGGCAGTCATAGGATCATGGAGTTTGGGAAAGACTTTTAGGATCATCAAGTCCAACCATCCACCCTACAGTCCCCAACCACTAAACCATCTCTCCAAATACCCCATCTGCCTGGTTGCTGAACTTCTCCTGGGATGAGGCCTCCACCCCTCCCTGGGCAGCCTGTGCCAAGGCCTCCCCACTCTCTCTGGGAAGAAGTTTTTCCTAAGAGCCAACCTGACCCTCCCCTCGGCACAAGCTGAACCCATTTGCTCTGCTCCTGTAGCCAGACCCCAGGGGGAAGAAGCCAACCCCTGCCTCACTCCAACCTTCCTTCAAGTAGTTGTAGAGAGCAGTGAGGGCTCCCCTCAGCCTCCTCTTCTCCAGACTGAACAGCCCCAGCCCTCCCAGCCTCTCCCCACCAGCCCTGTTCTCCAGACCCCTAGCCAGCCCAGTTGCCCTTCTCTGCCCCCTCTCCAGCACCTCCATGTCCCTCCTGTACTGCAGTGCCCTGAACTGCCCCCAGTACTCCCAGTACATCCTCCAGGAAGATGGAGCCAGGCTCTTCTCAAGGGCATCTGGAGATAGGACAAGGGGCACTGGGTGCCAGCTGGAGCAGAGGAGGTTCCCTCTCAATCTCAGCAGGACCTTCTTCCCAGGGAGGGTCCCGGAGCACTGGAAGGGGCTGCCCAGGGGGGCTGTGGAGTCTCCTTCTCTGCAGACGTTCCAGCCCCGCCTGGCTGTGTTCCTGTGCACTTGGTCTGGGGGATCCTGCTGTGGCAGGGGGACTGGACTGGAGGATCTTTCGAGGTCCCTTCTGATCCCTAAGGATACTGTGATGACTGATTCCCATCGACAGAACCAAAGAACCAGCTGTATGAAGGATTTAACCTGAACACTGAGCTCTGGTGTTCAGCGATTATTTCTCGTGTTTGCACTAGAGACACATGAAAAATAATATTTTCCATAATCAAGGAATGTTGTTTTTAAAGTCTGGTGATTTCCAACCTAGAGATGATGGAGTGACCTCCCAGGCAAAACCGCCCAGAAGGCTGTGAAAACAGCAAAGAAAGGAGAAATTCTAGATAGTAGAAAAATGCAGCGTGGCAGAATCACTCAAGAAATTAGAAAGGATGGGGGGAAAAAGGGGCAACTTTGAACCCACAGATTGGTTTGGAACAGTTTTCAGCATAAAGAACATTCAGCCCCTGCTCTGAGTTCAAGGAGATCCCGTTTCAGACTGGTGCAAATGACAGCAAGAATCTAAATTCTCTTGGAGAGGAGCCTGATCCCCACCTGACTGCAACCGCCCTTTGGGGAGCTGTAAAGGAGAGGGTCACCCCATCAAGTGTCTTCTTCTCCAGCAAAACCCCCAGCTCCCTCAGTCTCTCCTCACAGCCTTTCCCCCCCAGGGCCCAGAACTGCTTCGAGTACTCAAGGGGAGGCCTCCCCAGTGTCCAGTCCATGGGGAGAATGATGTCCCTAGTCCTGTTGGCCACACTAGTGCTGATCCAAGCCAGGATGCCCTTGGCCTTTGGTGCCACCTGGGCACCCTGCTGGCTCCTGTTCAGCCAGTTGTCAAGCAGTGCCACCAGGTCCCTCTCTGCCAGGCTGCTCTGCAGCCACTCATCCCAGCAAACCCCCTGCTCCTCTCAAGGAATGTGCCCATTAAAGGGTTAACCATGCAAACTGGGAGATCCAGACTAATTCCCTTAAATCCCTAGTAACGCAGCACAGAGGAGGCGGCATTGTCACTGGGTTCCCATTATTCCTGCCAGAGCACAGACAGGGTGCAGCACACGGCCACCCAAAGCATCCCACACCACAGCATCCTTGCTTTGGGAGGCAGGACCGAGCGCATTCACACGGGGTTTGAGTTATGCCCGCATCCTTCAGCCACCCTACCTGAAACCTCTCAGCCTTCCCTGAAGCAGTTAAAAGACAGCTTCTCTTGCAGAGACAGGAGAAAGGAGCAGAGCAATGGGAGAGGTTTTTCCTCCAGCAGAAACACCCCGAAAGGGGTAAAATGCAAACAGAAGGGCTCTCTGCAGGACACCTACTTTTCTTTATTCACTCGCTGTGCCAGACCTCCTGAGGACAAACACTCAGCCCTTGGCTTTTCTATGCAGATCACAAAGTGCTGGGTGCTTTGAGCATGAAGACCAGAACAGCCCAAGCACTCAGCCCTTGGCTTTTCTATGCAGATCACAAAGTACTGAGTGCTTTGAGCATGAAGTACCAGAACAGCCCAATTTAACCCTCCCCGCTTGCTCTTTCCTGAGCATCCCCCTCCCTGGGCAGCAGTAACCAGCACAGGAACTCACATAGATCAGGAACCTGTTAGTATCTCTGCTAGCACCAGCTGTCTGCCACACAAAACCGGTCCTAAAGTTGGCCTTAGAGAAAAGATCGATTAACAATCTTGCTGCTGCTGTTGTCTTCAGTCTCAGCCATTGGACACTGAGGATGTCTCAATTCTCAGTGCTTTGCTCCCATGCCCTAGCACAATCGAGATGATCAGAGAATCAGAGTGACTGAGGCTGGAAAAGCCCTCTGAGCTCATCCAGCCCAGCCTGTAACCTAACATCCCCCACAATCAGCCAGAGCAGGGCACTCAGGGCCACAGCCAGGCTGTCCTCAAACACCTGCAGGGATGGGGACTGCGTCATGTCAGGGCAGAAGGCAGAGCAGAACCTAAGTTGTTAGGCATGTCCTGTTACTGCTTTTCCCTGTTCTTAAGCCACATTCAGAAATAAATCCCAATAGGCTCTTCTGTAAGAGAAGGAAGACAGAAAACACACAATACTCTAGCCTGCTGCTCAAAATAATAACCCACAGGGTACAGCCCTCAAAGAAACCCACAGACTCCAACAGAAAACAAACAGATCCATCTTACTGCAGCTATAGTGGTCCCAAACCTAGAGGCAACGTGCACACGCTTGCTTCACATCTTGCTTTTCAAAGCAGGTGGGATACAAAATGAGTCTTCCTCTTGCCATGGTCACAGTAAACCAGCCCAGCTGCCCTTCTCTGCCCTCTTTCCAGCACCTCCATGTCCTTCCTGTACTGTGGTGCCCAGCACTGCCTTCAGTTCTCAAGGTGCAGCCTCACCAGGGCCAAGTACTGGCTTGGGGGGTGCTGCGGAGAGGGGGGGTAAGGACAGCAGCCTCGCAGCACAGCCCAAGCCCAACACGTGTGCACTGTAGCTACCAAACACAAATCCCCACAAGCAGCCACCCAAAAGCAACAGGAAAAAAGCTGCACTGCTCTGTCAGCACCCACTGAGAGTCAGCTTCACCGAGCATCACCCGAGTGCCTCTGGTTCCAGTGGGGGACAGCAACAGCCAGTGCAGGGAAACTAAGTCAGTCATGAGAAGGACTGCATATGGTTAAGGACGTTTAAAGTTGATAGCCGAGTATAATTTCTAAAGTACTCCTCAAGAAGTCCAGTAAGCAGCTTTCTAGAGGTTATAAAGGCACGACCAGTAGTATGAAATCCTAGCTCCCAGTGTTCTTTACAGAATAAAAACCATTAGCTTCTGATTTCAGGAGTGGTTTGTCATCAGCAGTGTAAAACTGGGTTAAAGGTTTATGGCTGTGCTCTTCTCTGCTCAGTAAATTAAGTTATTCTATTATTATTATTAATACTTCTGCAACTTGGGCTCTCCTCTGAGTTCCTCTCCAGTCAAAACTCTTTGGTTCACGGGGCACACTCAGAGTGGAAGGATCATCACCCAAGCATCCAGTGACAAAGGCTTAACCCTCCAAACACCTGGCTGTCATGGTGAGGCTCAGCATCATAACAAATAGAAATAAGCTGACTATTTTCCAAACTACTAGCAGAGTTCCACAGACCTTTACAACAGGCATCTTCTCAGAGCAAGCAGCGTTCATTACTTCAGCCAGCAGCACTACTAGAACAGCTCATTTTACAACACTCGACTGCTCCCAAAACGTGACAACCAACCCATCCTAAGGTGAGCTCTCTCTCCTGTGAGCTAAGAAATCTTTGAGTCTGAACAGTGCTCAGGCACCCTGCCTCACCATTACTATGTGGAGCATCCGTCGGTGCCAGGAGAGCGTGGCTCCGCACCTACACAGACCGTTCTAACACTACAACACCATAGCAAGTACTGGCTATGAAGAGGACACGTTAACAGCTGCCAAGAAAGGGTTAGAGACACCACATCTGCTAGAATCAAAGAGGTGTAAAACCCAAACCACTGCAGCATCGCTGGTGGCTCAAAACCAAGACAGTTCCCTCAAGGATGTACGGCTGGGAGCAACACCTCAGCCACACAGACCCATGGCAAATAGAGGTAAGAGGCTTAGCTAGCGAGGGAAATGGATCAACCACTACACCCTACCGGTATCCTCTGCTGGTTGACCCACTCAGCCCCAACCTTTCAGGAACTGCTCACAGTGAAGGGCAGCAGCGGCTCCAGTCAACAGTGCAACCTAAAACACAAGGCTCCCTCTCACACCTTGCTAGTCCCACAGGGAACATTTAAAGGCCCCTCAGTGACAGCAGAGAGCTCTGTGACAAAGGTGTCAGCTGAAACAGGACACCATCAGCATCCCTCACACCCAAGAGGGGAAGCAAGACCATTTCCATACTCATCAGTGAGGCTAATTAACTAGCTCCGATCAGACAGACCAACCTTCACCAGGCAGGGAGGCCAAGCACGTCTGTCCTAGACGTGAGACACCAGAACTCCCTCACCGTCCAGTTCTCAGCCAAATACCGACACGATGACTGCGGTGTAAGCAGGTCAGCTCCAACTCACACGGGAACAGAAACACTTCAAATAATTAACGATTGCAAAAAGCAAGCTCCAGAACTCCACGAGGCCCACGATGAAAGCTTTCAGCACCTCAACTATTTAGTATCTGCAATTTATGTGACCAGCACTGTGCCTACAGGAGCTAAATTGAAGCACCACGCTCTCCAAACTCTAGAGGAAACCAGTTTTGAGGTGTAAAATGTCATCATTAACTAATGAACCTGCACGCTCGGCTTTCAGGTCTTCTACCGGGCACTGCCAGGCAGAAACCAGCTCACCCCAAACCTCCCAGAAAGCCACCAGGTACACAAGTAGTGAACAAAAGCTTTACCTCTGCTCGTTGAGTGCGGGGCAGGAGAGCTGACTTTTCAATGGCGTAAACATCCACCGAGTAGAGCCGAGCTCCTTGCTCCCTGTCCAGAATAGCAGCCGTCTGGATGACCCCCGTGTGGCGCCCGATGGTGAAGAGGCGCCCGAGGCTCTTCTCTTCGCATCGAACGGCCACGATGTAATATTCCACCTGAGCTTCGGAGCCCCGTGGACTCGCTGCTTCGATAGAGATCACGTTTGTCCCGATGGGTTCGCCTTCTTTTAGGATGGTGATGTACTTCGGCTGAGTGAACACGGGCCCGTCGACCCCTTGCAGAATGATAGTCATCTCGGTGGTGGATTTTCTCCTCTCGGGACCAAGATCCGTGGCAGAAACAATGAGGTTGTAGATGAGCTGAGAAGGCACCAAAGCTGACGCCACTCTTAAATCTCCGCTATAGCGATCCACGATGAAGGTTTCGGTATCTCCGTTGACTATTTCATACTCCACTTCTCCGTTGGCACCCTCGTCAGGATCCGCAGCGATAATTGTGGTGAGGATGGAGCCGATCACAACCGAGGGGTCGGCCGCGAGAGCATTCTGCGACACGAACGTGGGCACGTTGTCATTTTGATCCGTCACCAAGATGGTCACGTTCTTCAGGGCGAAGCGCCGGGACTCCACGGGAACAGCCTGATCGGTGGCTTTGACCGTCAACTCAAAGAGATTAGCAAACTCCCGATCTATCTCGGCGCTGGTAAATATGGTTCCTCTCACTTCATCGATACGGAAGTGATTACCCCTTGGCATCTGTTGGATGATGGCGTACGTTAGCTGCCCGTTAATATCCGCATCCGGATCCTGAGCGGTCACCGAAATGACCGAGCTACCGACGGGAACGTTCTCCACAATAGATTTAAAGATGTCCCCCGGGGGAAAATGAGGGGGGTTGTCATTAAAATCCCTAACGTGTATCACCACGGACATCGTCGAGGACCGTGGAGGCCTCCCTTGGTCCTTTGCTGTTATGTTTAGCTTATACAGAGACTGGGTCTCAAAGTCCAGCTTCTTCGCAAGGAAAATACTACCGGTGTTGGAACTGATGCTGAAGGTCCCGTGATTGTTTGTCCCTGTGATGCTATAGTGGAGGTCGGCGTTGTCACCCGAATCTGAATCGGTGGCAGTGACAGAGGACACGAGTTCGCCAACTCTCATATTCTCCAAGACATCCACTAACAAGGTCGATTTGGGGAAGGAAGGGCTGTTGTCATTTTCATCCAGGACATCAATGCTCAACATGCACGTAGAGCTTAGGGGAACTGCTCCCGAGTCTACCGCTTGGATGACGAGCGAGTACAAGGCAGTAGCTTCATGATCCAGTTTGCCCACTAAGGTCACCTGGCCTGTGCTACTATCTATTGCAAACTGGTTTTCTTCATTGCCCTTGATGACAGAGTAGTGAATTAACCCATTAACCCCCTCATCAACATCGGAGGCAGAAACTCGCAGGACCTGCGTCAGGTTTGCTGCCAGTTCCGATACAGTAGCCTGGTAGAGATCCTTCAAAAACTTGGGGGCGTTATCATTGATGTCTTTCATGTAGATCTGGACGGTTGCCTGATCCTTTAGAGGCTTGGGCAACCCCTGATCTGTTGCAATCACCGTGAGACTAAAAACCGCCGCTCCCCTTTGCCTCATCAGAGCTTCTCTGTCAAACTGGTGAGTGCTTCTGATCTCCCCAGTTACCGTGTTCAGCTCAAAATCCGGCTGCATGTGCTCAAACGAGTACCTGACCTCACCGTTCGGCCCCAAGTCTTTATCTACGGCATTTATTTTACCTACATAGGATCCACCCCGCTGCTCCTCCTCAAAATAAAACACGTAGTTGGTGCTGTTGAACAGGGGCCTGTTATCGTTTACGTCCTCCAGGATGACGGTAACGTTCACGGTAGCGTTAAGCGGCTCTACCGCTCTATCAGAGGCAACCACCAGTAAGACGTACCGCTCCTGAAGTTCACGGTCCAGTTCACTTTTGATATACAGCTGGCCATCAGGGAATATGCCAAAGGCATCCCCGCTATTCCCTTCGATTATGCTATAAGCTATTTCACCGTTCACTCCCGAGTCTTTGTCGGAAGCCTGCACCTTGAAGAACCTGGAATTCACAGGCTCCGACTCCAGAATAGTAATTTCATAGGAGAGCTGGTCGAACACAGGGGGGTTATCGTTTACATCATGGACAGAGACAGTCAGGATGAAGTTAGAGGACAGCTGCGGCACCCCCATATCCGAGGCCAGGATCTCCACCTGATAAGACCCAGTGTTTATGTCCAGGGGACCTATCAAGCTCACGGCACCCGTTCGCTCGTTGATGGCGAACAAGCCCTTGGGGTTTTGCTTAAGGCTGTACAGGACCTCACCGTTAACACCCTCGTCAGGATCGAGAGCTCTGGCCTGGAATATGGTATGCCCAGCTTTCCAGTTCTCCACCACGTTGACGTTTTCCACAGCGTGGACAAAGTGGGGGGAGTTGTCATTTAAGTCTTTGACGGTTATATTGACCACAGCATCTCCCGTTATCGCCCCACCGCTGGCGACCACCTTCAGCTGGTAAAACGCCTGCTCCTCCCTGTCGATGATGCTGGCCGTGGTGATCTGCCCCGTCCCTCTGTTGATGGCAAACACGCCCCTCTGGTCCCCGGTCGTGATGAGGTAACTGATGTTGGTGTTGAGGTCCATGGTGGAAGCGAACACAGTGCCTACGTGGTACCCCAAGGCAACGTTCTCGAAGACAACAAAGCTGTACACACCCTGGCTGAAAACGGGGGGGTTGTCCTGAGTGTCCAACACAGTGATGGTGACAATGGCTTGGTTCTGCGACTGCAGGTGGCCACCGTCAGTGGCCACGATCTGCAACTGGTAAGCAGTTTTCTCCTCCCTATCAAGGGCTATTTTTGTGGTGATGACACCTGTCTGGCCATGGACCTGAAACCTGGAGGTGTCTCCAGCTGAGATGCTGTACTTCACCGTCCCATTGGGTCCCAGATCGGGGTCCATGGCAGACACTGTGGTCACATAGGTCCCAGCAGGCTCGTTCTCTTGGATATGGGCAAAATACTGAACGGGGTAAAACACAGGGCTATTGTCATTCACGTCCAGGAGGCTCACGTTAACTCGGGCTACGGAAGAAAGGGGAGGAGAACCTAGATCGGTGGCCAGGACCTGCAGGGAGAAGTGAGCCTGCTCCTCCCGGTCCAGCTGCGAGATGGTGCTGAGCTTGCCCGACACCGGATCCAAACGGAAGATCCGCCGAGGGGTCACTGAGGAGGGGCCAACCGCTGCCAACGCTGGCTCAGCCTCCTGCAGGGAGAAGCGGATGGTGCCGTTGTCCCCCAGGTCCCCATCTGTGGCGCTCAGGACCAGCAGCTCAGTTCCCAGGGGGGAGTTTTCAGCCAGGGACACCTGGTAGCCCTTGGGTTGACTGAAGCGAGGTTTGTTGTCATTAACATCCAGGATGGTGACCACTAGCTGTGCGTAGGAGAACTTAGGCTGCACACCCTGATCACGGGCGCTGATGTTGAGCACCACCTGAGAAGCAGTCTCCCGGTCCAGCCTGCTGGAGAGGGAGGTGCCCACAGCATGCCCGGCAGTGCCAACCTCAGGGCCGGCCGTGGTAACCAGCCCACTGTGCTCACTGATGCGAAACCAGCCCAGCTCATTGCCCGAGACGATGCTGTATTTGAGGTTGGCATTGAGGCCCGAGTCACGGTCTGTGGCACTCAGGCCCCGCACGTAGCTGCCCTCGGGCACCTCCTCGCTGATGTTCACTCTGTAGACCGACTGCCCAAAGACAGGGGGGTGATCATTAATGTCATTCACAAAGATCACCAGGCTAGCTACTGACGAGCGGCTCACGGGAGCTGCCACCAATCCGTCAGGGGAGACAACAGAGGTTGGGGAGCCCGGGGACGGCGGCGGGGCCCCGTAGTTATCAGCCACCGCCACCGTAAGATTATAGGCTGGGATGCGCTCCCGGTCCAAGGCAGCTGCCACCTTTATAAGGCTGAGGTTGGGTACCTTACTGCTGTGCACCTCGAAGTGCCGCTGCTCGTTTCCTGCCAGGATCGACACCGAGATGTTCCCGTTGGCCGCGGGGGAGTCGGCATCGCTCACCGTCAGCAGGGCCACCACCGTGCCAGGCGCCGCGTTCTCATCCACGGAGGCAAAGCGGGAGGTGGCGGGGAAGTAGCGGAACTTCACGCGGGGCTCGTTGTCGTTGACGTCGAGCAGGCGGATGAGAGCCTCGGCGCGGCCGCTCAGCGCCGGCACCCCCCGGTCGATGGCCTGCACCGTCAACGAGTACTGCTGCCGCACCTCATAGTCCAAGCGCTCCCGGATGCGGATCACCCCGCTCTCGGGGTCCACCTCGAACGGGAGGCTGCCAAACCCCTCCCCACCACCACCACTGCCACCATCACCTCCTTCCAGGCGGTAGCGGATGTCAGCGTTGGTGCCTTCATCGGCATCGGCTGCGGTCACCTGGAGAACGCTGGCCCCGACGGGTGCATCCTCGGGGACTCGAGCCTGGTAAAGAGTCTGGCTGAAGACGGGCGGGTTGTCATTGATGTCCTGGACGGTGACATTCACCTGGAGATAGCCCCGCCGACGGGGCTCTCCCTTGTCCTCCACTTGCACCAAGAGCTGGTAGGTGGGGGTAACCTCCCGGTCCAGCCCGCCGCGGGACACCAGATGCAAGAAAGCTCCTTCCCCGCTGGGGTTGAGGGTGATGTTGAGGCGAAAGCGCCCCTCCTCGTTGCCGGCCACGATGCGGTAGGAGCCGTGGTCCACGCCGTTGGTGCCGCTGTCGGCGTCGGTGGCCGTGTCCAGGATGAGCTGGCGCCCGCTGCCCGTGTCCTCCTTGAACGTCACCACGATGGAGGGGTCGGGAAAGACGGGCGCGTTGTCGTTAAGGTCGAGCACCAGGACGCGCACCTCGCTGGGGTAGGTGGGCTGGCTGGAGAGGACTACCAGGTCCACCACGTCGCTCGCCAGGCTCTCGCGGTCGATGGCCACGCGGGTGCGCAGGGCCCCCGAGGTAGCGTTGATGGTGAAGAGAGCGTGCTGCTCGCTCAGCCGGTAGGTGAAGCCGGGCCGGGTGGCGATGGTGCCCACCAGAGTGCCGGGCGGCTGCTCCTCCAGCACCTGGAAGATCTGACGGGGCTCCGCGGCGGCGCTCGCTGGCGGCGGCAGCAGCAAGAGCAGCGGCAACAACCGCGGCAGCAGCGACGGCGGCGGGGGGACCCCGCGGACTGCGGGGGGGCGGCCCATGACTCCCCGCATTCAGCGGCTTCCTCGGCGGGGCCGCCTCTCCCCGCTGCCCGGTTCTCCT
>VZRI01005220.1:0-38124 GCA_013397515.1 Upupa epops | reverse complement strand
AGCTCCTGGGCCAACTGAAGGGCTGCGGGCGGCCGGGACTCGCTGTCCCGGAGCGGGACCCTCCGCGATGAACTTCCCCGGCCGAGGAATCCCGGGGCCGGCAGTGCCGAGCGGGACCGCCCCGGGATCCCCCCCTCCTCCTCCATCGCCCCCTCCCCGCTCCCACCCGCAGCCGTCCACTCGCGGGCCGGGGGCGCCTCCTCCTGGCGACATCTCGCCACTGCGCCTGCAAGTTACTGGCCCGAGGGCTCCTCGCTGCAGCCGAGCTGGGGAGGGAGGAAGGTAAAGTGATCAGGGGAATGCGGGAGCATCGCGTGGCTACAGCATCTTCGGTCTGAGTGAGACCTGCAGCACCCCTCGCCCTGCCTCGTCCCGGAAAGGCAGGGTCTCTGAGTGCCCGGGAATCCCCGCTGCCTACAGCTACCGCCAAGGATGGTGCTAGGGATGGAGCCAAAGCCAGCGCTGCTGCCGAAGCACAGTCCAGGGTGTGAGCAAAGTGGAGCTGGAAGAACCGAGAGGGCAATTATCGGGAAGAACTTTTTTTGCAATGAGGGTACTGAACGGCTGGCGCAGGCTGCCCAGAGTAGCGGAAGAATCCTCATCCCTGGAAGCATTCCAGGACAGGTTGGGTGAGGCTCTGAGCAACCTGATCTAGTTGAAGATGTCCCTGCTCACTGCAAAAGTCTCCTCGAGCCCAAACCACTCTCTGAGGTTATTCTGTTGAGGTCTGTAGCCGTTCTTTGACGTTTAACTCCATCTACAGGCCTGCAGCGAGTAGTTCCCTCAGTCTTCTCTTCTGAGGATCTGGTGGTTCCTACTCTGCGACACAAACAACCCCCCAGGTCAGTCGAGGCATGGAGAACCCTCAGAAAACAGGATTATATGAGGTGGAGGAATACCCACATGACCTCACATCAGCCAGAGCTACAGCAGCTCTTCCCGTGTTCTCCATGCCTTAACTGCTGGAGGGTTTTCTCACCAGAAGGGATTTTCAGATCAGTTTGAGCCCCCAGTTGAACACAGAATCACACAGGCTGCAAAAAGTCCTCTAAGATCAAGTGCAGCCTGCCACATGCTGAGAAGCACGGTGGGCATTGGGATACCCCCCACAGTCCTTTCACTAACGAGTACATGGTGAGAATGAATCGCTAGCCAGGTGTTAGGATCAGGGACTTCACTCTCTCCCTGTCCTGGGCACTGGGGAGGCCTCCCCTCAAGTATTAGGGGCAGTGCTGGGCCCCTCACTTCATGAAAGAGATGGAGGGGCTGGAGCGGGTCCAGAGGAGCAATGAGGCTGGGGAAGGGACTGCAGGGAAAGGCTGATGAGGAGAGGCTCAGGGAGCTGAGGGTGTTTTCCTGGAGAAGAGGAGACTCAGGGGGGACCTTCTCCCTCTCCACAGCTCCCTGAAGGGAGGTTGCAGTCAGGGGGGGATCAGGCTCTTCTCCCAGGCAACCAGTGCCAGGAAGAGAGGGTAGGGTCTGAAGCTGCCAGAGGAGCAGAGGTTGGATGTTGGGAAACCTTCCAAGGATAGAGCAGCTACAACCTCCCTGGGTAACAGCCCAGGGCCTCAGCACCCTCAAAGGGAGGAATTTCTTCCTGAGATCCAATGTAAATCTGCCCTCCTTTAGCTTCAACCCATCCCCCTTCTTCTATCACCAGAGTCCCTCAGAAGAAGTCCCTCTCCAGCTTTCCTGTAGCCCCATCAGGTACTGGAAGGCTGCTAGATGTAGCCAAGATTAGATGCTTTAAGAACAGCTTGAGTTTTAGTGATCTCTTTGCTTAGTATGGGGTTAATGTGGGAGAAAAAAACCTAAAGAAAACAAAACCACCCTTAAAACTCAGGGATTCTCCCCAAACCCTTTCCTGTAACCTGCTGGAAACTCAACACACAGAGCTCTTCCCTCCTTGCAGTTGGTAGAGCCTGGGAGTGAAGGATGACAGGGAGACATCCCAAGCCAACTTCCCGCTGCATCAGCCAAAGCCTGGACCTGCTCTGCTTGTACCAGTGCAACAACCCTTGTGGCACCATCAGCGTGAGAGCTTTGACCCCTTTAGATTGCCATGAATAAACTGAGAGGGGGTTCGGGCTGTGCTAGGCAGCCTTCCACCACCCACGACTTCTAAGGGCAGGAATAACTTGAGGAAAAGCTGGTTTCACACTTCCCCCCTTGCCTGCATGGCTCTGCTGATAACACACTCCCACACATCATCAGGCTTTCACCTCCAGATACAGCAAAGCAATCTAATCCCACAGCATCCAGCTGACACTCCACTTGATAGCCACCTCCTGGTGTCCAGCACCAGCAGTCAACACATCTGGCTGTCACCTTCAATCCTCCTCCAGCGCTGGCTTTGGCTGAAGTGGCCGGAGATGCTGCTGAAATGTGCTGGAAGGCACAGGATGGAGAGGAGCAAGCGGAGGGCTGATGAATGAGATGAAAACATTGAACCATAGATTCATCATCCAGTCCAAACCCTCTGCCAAAGCAGGATCCTCTAGGTCAGGTCACACAGGGCTGCATCCAGGAGGGTTTTGAAAGTCTCCAGAGAAGGAGACTCCACGACCTCTCTGAGCAGCCTGTGCCAGGGCTCTGTCACCCTCACAGGACAGAAGCCTCTCCTCATGCTGAGGTGGAGTTCTAGCTTATCCCCACTATTCCTTGTCCTGTTATCAGGCACCAGTGAGTTTGGGGTTAAACTCTGCTTTTTCACTCGTGGCTTTTCCACTCTGCTCTATGGTCGGGCTGTACTGGGCACATTACCACAGCTCTGACAGAATCACAGGCAGGGGAGGGCTGCAAGAGACCTCTGCAGATCACAGTCCCACCCCTCGCTAGAGCAGGTCGCACAGGCAGGGTTTGAATGTCCCCAGAGAGAGCAGCACCACAACCACCCCTGGCGCCACCATCACCTCTCAGCGCACACAGGGCAGCCCCTCAGAGAAGGCAGGATGCTTTTAAGCACCCTCCTTTGAACTAGAGGATGGGGATTGGATGGGTACCTCTCATCTCACACAGACACCTCAGCTTTATGATCCCATACTATCCTGTGGCCAGAAGAAGAGCTGGTTAGGAGTCCAGCAGGTTGGGTGAGTAGGTTTCTGTGGTCTGTGTTCTGTGAGCTGGAGGTGAGACCCCAAAAGCCCTGCTGGATGCCCCACGCTCCTGAGTAACTGGGAAAAGGCATCAGCATTTTCATTATGCCTTGAGGGCAGCTGGAATGCTGCTCACACTTCACCATGGTTGGGCTTGATGATCTCAAAGGTCTTTTCCCACCTGAATGATTCTATGATCATCTAAAGACCCCGGGATTTTATGGTAGGAGATCACAGAATCACTCAGGTTGGAAAAGTCCCTTGGGATGACGAAGCCCAGCTGTGAGATGTTAGAGTCCTTTTAGGAAGGACTTCATCTTCTTACCTGTTTAACATCCTGCTAGGGCTCATGGTGGGGCTGGAAGCTGTTCAGAGGCTGCTGAGGTCTTCCCAGGAAGTAGTTTGTGGTTTCACTAGGCTGATCAATAAAGGAAGGGTCCCCACGTGGCTGCAGGAACTGGACTCCTACACACAGCAATCAAATCCATTCAGCATCACACTGGGCAGATTTGTAGTCAGGAAATGAGGCTGCTATCTGCCTAAAAATCTTACTGTGTCCCAGAGATCCACCAACTGCTTCCCGTATCCCCGACTCCTGTCTGAGTTCAGCTTCCCAGGAGGTAGAGATAAGCAGTATGAACCCTGTCTGGGGTCACTGCAAGTAGCTGAGGGGTTTCCATCCAGCACGCGCTGTATCTCCATCAGAAAACCTTCCCAATTGCTCGGAAGGACTGACTCTCCATCACCCCCCAGCTTTGCTGTAGGCTGATGTTTTAATCACAACAAAGTCCCTTTCCTTCCACTGATAAAGATCTGGAATAGTATTTGACCAAGACTAGGTGATGCCTGGCCACTAAAAGCCCATGAATGGGATGAGGATAACTCTTCTTTTCCTTCGGTCTCTCAGCCCCCTTGCATTAGAGCCCTGAACACAGGCTGCTCTCCAAGGGGGGTTATTTTTTATCAGCATTCAGCTGGGATTGTTAAATACTCTAAAGAAGCCCAGTTCCACAATAATCAGCATCCAACCCGATTTTTTAAGATGAATCCTATTTTTAAATGTATTACCAAGCAGCTTGGCACTCAAGAATTGATGTTACTGCACCCAGCCAGGTGCCAGGGGGAAGGGCTGACAGGTAGAGGGCAGCTGCCAAGATCAGAGGGCATCGTTCAGAGCACAGCACTCCATGACAATATTTGTTTTGCTGGCAGAATTACACCCCAGCCATCATTTAGAGCCCATGGTCACAGCTACATGTCATTTCTTCCTGTGCTGCCCTGTAGTCTGAAGTGGAAAGTCAAAACTCCTAATGTCCTCATCTCAAAACATGATCTAAGCATCTAAACCAGGCTTGATACTGGGCTTAGGATTTCAGTGGCATCTGTAGGAGTCCACGTTTGAGGTCGACTGCCTCTGCTCCTCTTGGCTGTGGGGAATTAACCTGCTTTTCTCTCCTCAGTTTGGGGGATGGAATGAGTTCAGGCAGGATGGGGTAGATTGCCAGCTCATCGGGGTTTCTTGTAGCTGATAAAGCTGTGTCACTGTACAGCAGCCAAGATGAGAGCTACAGTTCTTGTGCAGTCAACACTGGGCTTTGCTTTGTTTCTCTAGCTTCTGAAGAAAGCAAATGTTTTCTCGTTAGTGGTCTAGTGTGAGTTTTCCCAGGAGCTTTTACCACCAGTCCTGTCATTAATCACAGAATCACAGGATGACTGAGGCTGGCGGAGCCCTCTGAGCTCCTCCAGCCCAGCCCAGCACCTAACATCACCCCAGTGGCCACACCAGGGCACTTAGGGCCACAGCCAGGCTGTCCTTCAACACCGCCAGACACGGGGACTCCCCCCCTGCCCTGGGCAGTCCAGTCCAGGCTCTGAGCACCCTTTCCCTGAGGAAGGGCTTCCTAACATCCAACCTAACCCTCCCCTGGCAGCTTCAGGCCCTGCTCTGTCATCCTGGTGCTGGTTGCCTGGGAGAAGAGCCTGACCCCCACAAAAAAACACCAATCCCCCCCTAAAACCTCTAACCCGAACCCCTAAATGAGAAGAAATCTCGCAGTTCCACCCCCAAAAAAAACCCCCACCCCCAACTACCCTGGGGTACCCCAGTTTTTCTGCCACCTAACTGGCCAGGAAAAAGAGGGTTTCCCCTAAGGGGTTGCTGAGGCACCTTTATTGCTCATTTTAAAGTGTTGTTATCCTGATCATCACAAGATTTAAAATCTAAATAGCAACAGAGCATCTGCTTCTTTTTATTGTCGGCTCCCACAGATCAAGTTAGGAAGTCATTTATGTAATAACTGGAAAACACTGGAAGGAGTAGGATTCAAATGTAGTGTCATGGCTTGGAAAGTCACAAATAGAGAGGGAACGGGCAGAAGAGTCTGTGCCCCTTAATCACCAAACACAATTAGCAATAATTTGATCAATTTGAGAGTGACAAACCTGGGCCCCTCAGTTCCAGAAGGACACAGAGCTGCTGCNCAGGCTGCCCAGGGGGGCTGTGGAGTCTCCTTCTCTGCAGACGTTCCAGCTCCGCCTGGCTGTGTTCCTGTGCCACTGGGTCTGGGTGATCCTGCTGTGGCAGGGGGACTGGACTGGATGATCTTTCGAGGTCTCTTCCAATCCCTAAGGATTCTGATTCTCGTGCTGGAACTGTAGTTTCCTGGGAAGCCACAAGATGGTAGAGTTCAGCTAAGGAGCAGCACAACCTACACTGGGTTCCTACGGCCTGCACCGTGAATACAAAGCACTCTTAACTAATTACCAATTGATTTTGCTCACGTTCCAAGAGCTCAGTTTCAACCTTCTTTTCCTTCTTCCATAACCTGTGTAAACACTACTTGCTTTGAAAGAACTGAATTCATGCTGCTTACTACCCATCCAAGCATCTGCATCCCTGGATGGCATCACTCATCTGATGTGTTCAGCAATCACATGCAACTCCTGACAGTCAGACACTGAGAGAGCAGACTCCTTGTCTTAAATCCAGTGAATCTGCAGTCCAGCTCGGTAAAGCAGTGCCTGTGAGGCTGCATAGCTTCCACTCAGCCTTCGTTAAACAGCGAGCCTGTCTCTGAATCAAAACACCTCCTATTAGCCAGCAAAACTGCTCTGCACATGTACCCACCTGAAAGTTAAATCTGCTGGGTGGACTTCACCGGCTCCGCTGAGAGCCTGCTGATGCTGAGCGGTGCCTTCCCGGATTGTCACGGTGCTGTCTGCTCACAGAGGAGAAAGAAAGAACCCATCGTGTCTCAAAGGCTCTGGAGGAGCAAAGCCGATGATATAAAGACAACTGGGAGCTCAGAAGGATAAACCTCAGCATCAATTCAGCTGACAAAAGCAGGGCTGTCAGCAGGGATGCAGCTAGAAGATAAGGGGGGGGGAAGCATGGGGCAAGCTCGGTTGGAAGGATTTTTAACGTATGGTTACCATACTTTTTGCTGAGGGCTGCCCACAGCTGAAAACATCATCGCAGAGCAGCTCCCAGCACCTTGCAATCCTCTGGCCAGATACTGTAGAGCAACCCACACCCCCACCTCAACCCCATCGACAGAGCCCTACTCACAGCTGCCTATAAACCCGAGTAAATGAGCCCATCTAGAGCTGCTAACGCAGGGGCAAGGCTGAGCCCCAGCTGAGTGGCCCCTGGCACTCACTACTGGGGCACTGTTGCCTCACTGGGATACTGTTGCTCTACTGGGACACCAGTGCCTGGCTGGGACACTGTGTTGCTCTACTGGGGCACTTTGTTGCCTCACTGGGATACTGTTGCTCTACTGGGACACCAGTGCCTCACTGGGACTCTTTGTTGCTCTACTGGGATAATCTGTTGCTCTACTGGGATAATTTGTGGCTCTACTGGGGCTCTTTGTTGCCTAGCCGGGATGTTATTGCTCTACTGGGTCACGTTGTTGCTCAGCCCAAGGTGCTAATAAGCCATCATCTCTGCACAAACCCCAGGAGCCCAGTTGAACTAAGAGGCAGGATAGATCTGTCAGCTAGAATTGCCTACAGAAACATCTGTGGGGGGAAGAAACCCCACCTCAAGAACCACCTTCCTCAGGTTTTCTATTAAACATCCCTTAGGAAAAAACCTGTGAGGCATTCTCACTCCATCACTGAGCCACTGAGGCTGGAAAAGACCTCTGAGAGCCTGTGACTACATCTCACGCCGACTGGGGTGAGATGTACACAGTGCATAGGCTTTCCCCTACACTGCCTGGAAGGGAATCACTGTATTTCATTACTGGATGAAAAAGTACCGACCTCAGAATTAAATGAAGCTCAGACTAACACAGAGTGAGACTTTTATGTCTCCTCCTCTCACACGGTGATTTACTAGGATGGCTTTTTGATTCCAAAAGAAGAAACTGTGGAGCCTCCAGGCTGTACCAGAGGCAAAATACATCCTGTTTTGTGTTAATGAAGTGATTCGTCCTTCACTGATTAGGTAACCAGGGTGGAATTTATCGGGTTTATTACAAAAGGTGCCAGTGGTATTAAAATTCTACCCTGTTCTGGAAGGGACCTCAAGAGACTGCATCTGCAGTACTGTGTCCAGCTCTGGGCTCCTCGGTTCCAGAAGGACTCAGAGCTGCTGGAGGGTGTCCAGCATAGAGCAACGAAGAGGATGAAGGAAGGAGAGCAGCTCCCTGCTGAGGAAAGACTGAGGGAGCTGGGTCTCCTGAGCTTGGAGGAGAGGAGGCTGAGGGGGGACCCCATGAATGGCCTTGGATATTTCCAGGGATAGAGCATCCACAGCCTCCTTGGGTTTTCTGTTCCAATGCTTCACCAACCTCTTGGTGAAGGACTTCTTCCTAATACCCAATTTTTTCTTAACAGAGTGGGCTGTGTGCTGAGCAGGTGATGGAGAGCAGCTTTCTCCTGCAACCCCTGCCCTGCTCACTGCACCTTACGATGGGGTACCCATCACCAGGCTGTCGTGGAAAGCCTGGGGGGAAATAAGCGATAAGAAACAAGCAGAATATTGCTGGAAGCTTTCTCTGTAGAACTGCCCCTCGAAGCAACAGAGGGTTTTGATACCAGCAACACAGCAGGTTAACCTGGATTTGGGTAAAGTCTGAACTTCCTCCTGATGTTTGTACCAGGACACAGGAACGAGAGCTCCAGTGAAGGCAGCAGAGCATGAACTTCAGTGGAAAAGAGGAGTAAAAATGGTTAGATTTCCATTAGTTAAGGTAGCTGGGTTAGTTTTGCCTGAAGTTACAGGACTTCTTATAGCAAAATTGCTTTTCATTAAATCCTATCTGTTCACTTGGAGAGGCAAGTAATTAATGAGGAGCTGTACACCCCGAGCAGCCGGTCTCTGGGGCACGTGGAGCCCATCCAATGCATTTACACTATCATTACTTCAACCTGACTACGTAACCCTCACATGAGATCTGTGCCAGCTCCTATTCTGGATGAGCAATGATATAAACTAAGAATAAGAGGCAGAAAGCTGCTTCTCAGGGAGGTTCATGATAGATGCTGTGAGAGAAAGATCCATCCCATGAGTTACAGAGAAGCAGAGGGCTGAACTCAGCAGAGACTGGGGGCTGCTGGAACTACAACACTGCTGTTACAGCACCATCAGGGTAGGAATTAAGTCAAGTATTACATGGGGATTCAACTACCTGAAGGGAGGATGCAGTGAGGTAGGGGACGGCCTCTTCTCTCTAGCAACTAGCTATAGGAGCAGAGGGAATGGGGTCAGGCTGTGCCAGGGGAGGGTCAGATTGGATCTGAGGAAAAACTTCTTCCCAGACAGAGCAGGGAGGCCTTGGCACAGGCTGCCTGAGGAGGGGATGGAAGCACCATCGCTGGAGGGGTTCCACGACCAGGCAGACACGGTGTTTCAGAGGATGGGGTAGTGCTTGGGGGTTGTAGGATGGATGGTTGGACTTGATGATCTTGAAGGTCTTTTCCAGCTTTGATGATCCTATGGTACAGTGATCCTTTTCCTTCCCATTGAGCTCCCTGACCCTGCCAGGCTCAGCAGTCAGTAGAAGCGTAAGATCAAGCCCACGCTGAAGAGAGAAAAGACTAAAGCTGCCTCAGTTGCTGTGAAGTGCTGGCAAAATCCAAGGAAAGCTGGCACTGCCACAGCAATGAGCGGCTTCTGTGCAGCACTTGGAGCCACACAGACCCTGCGAGCCTCTCTGAGCTTCACGGGAGGAACCAAAAGGATTGGCTTCCTCACAAAGCAAAGAGACCAGAACGCCCTTTTTAATGCCTCCATAGAATCCTCAGGGATCAGAAGGGACCTGGAAAGATCCTCCAGTCCAGTCCCCCTGCCACAGCAGGATCACCCAGACCCAGTGGCACAGGAACACAGCCAGGTGGGGCTGGAACGTCTGCAGAGAAGGAGACTCCACAGCCCCCCTGGGCAGCCTGTGCCAGTGCTCCGGGACCCTCCCTGGGAAGAAGGTCCTGCTGATATTTCCACCACTCGAAGAACCTCCTGTTGGATTTAAGAGTCACTATTTTTGGGCACAGTAGGGAAGAGGCAGCACTCGATCTGTTCCATCCATTCAAACAGCCATAACCGATCCTTTCATCACCCTGTGCACCTGAAAGCAGAGGGTCCCTTGGCCAGCAGAGCCCTCTCCCAGAGCAGAGACAACATGTGCTTAACCATGGGGAGGCACTGCTGGCTATTTCTGCTTCGACTGAGAGTTCCTTCATCCTGTGACCACTTACTAGACCAACACTCTTAATTGCAGGTCCTATAAATCTTGTTATGAAGTCACCCCCCTGTGCAAACTCAATTAAACAACTATTTGCTCTTAAAATATTTGCTGTTATAATCCCAGCTGCTTTTGAAAGCAAACGTTGAAATACATGCTAGGTATTAGCAAAGCTCATATTTTTACACCCAAATCAAACTACTTCATCGCTGAAGGTTCTGGTGCCTCTTGAAACCATCACTGGTTGTGTCACGGTGGTACTGGGCAGCAGACTGGGTTGAAGAGAGGTGTTTGAATCCAAAGGGCTGCCTGGAAGGGCTGCAGCAGGCTCATGAAGGCAGAGAAGCCTTTGCTTAGTCACAGCATCCTCAGCCTTGCCAAAGGTGCCTGGAGGAGGAGATTGGAGTGCTGGGGTCCCTGGCCAGGGAACAGCACAGCTATGGCTCAGCGTCTGATTCCTGCAGCATGGAAATGTGGCTGTTGGAAAGAAGGGTGAAAGGCTGCTGAGGCAAAGAGCCAGGCGCAGTGTCAGAGCAGTGAGCCAGTTCCCTTCCTTAGCCTGACTTCATGGAATGGTTTGGGATGGAAGAGACCTGAGAGATCAACTAGCTCCAGCTCCTATGCCATGGGCAGGGTACCTCCTACCAGACCAGGTTGCCCAGAGCCCCATCCAACCCAGCCTTGAACCCTTCCAGGGAAGGGTCTCAAAGTCTGTCATTCCCTATGATTTATTGGAAGTCTGCAGGAGGAATTCCACTCTGCTGGTGGCAGAGCACACGATGACGTTTATGCTTCCAGCCCTGCAGGCTAAACCTAGTTTGAAAGGCCCTGCTTGGAGCAAGGGAGTCAAACCTTTCTTCCATGTGATCTCAGGCTGTTACGAACCTCGAGCTGTATGGAGAGAACTGTAGACAGCTTAGAAACAGAGGGAAACTCATTTCCTGATGATGTGGCACTAGTACAAGGATTTTGTGAGTTCTTAAAGCACCACAGTGTCAGAGGAGACAGCATCTCTCTGTGTGCACAGGGGTGAAACGCTGACACGCTGGGTTCTGCGAAGTCATCTGCTCTAGGATAGGAAGGGTCATACGCTGGCACCTCAAGGTGAAGGCTGTACACAGTCCCCACAGCCTGTTTCTTGTCAGTGTCCCCTCCACACCTTGAAGTGCCCACATCATGGTATGCAAAGCCCCCTCAGATGCTCCTGGAGCTCCCTGGTGCTGCACAGGGGATGACAACGGCTTGGAAGGAGAAGGATGGCCGATCCACCAGTTCACCTGGAATCCTGACATAGATCATTTCCTCAGACAGATGAAAGCCTAAAAACCCAGCGAGCTGCTCAGCTGCTGATTCTGCCCTCTCAGACTGGCTCCCCACCAGTGAGGGGGGTCACAGCAGCGATGCCAGTGCTGCGTTCCAGACGCCAGTGCCAGCACCAGCGAGCATCTTCCCGAGAAAGAAGACTTGATTGTCAGCCCAGCCTCTGGAAACCCAAACCAGCGGGGTTGCTTTGGAATTCTGCACGTGCCCAGCTATTTCCAAACCTTTTCTTTATCTGTGATCCATCAGAGGATGCAGTAGAAAAGGGCCAGTTCCTCCGGGTTTCCCCCTGCGCGCAGTCTAAAAGGGTTTGATTGTCTGCACAGATGTTGGTGGCAGCAGGGTACAGTAGCTCTCTGTTGGGTTTTTTTTTAAGGATGAAGGGGAAGTTAAAGATTTTTAGGAAAACTCATACCCAGAGTATTTTCTTGGAGTATCTATGTTAATCCTTTCGCTCTCCCTGCCTAGACCTGAGCGGGTGAAAAGATGGACTAGATTTCCATGCCACCCTTCTGTGGGTAAAAGCTGCCTTCCATCACTCAGCATCATCTTTGGAAATGTAAATTGTACTGCACGAAACGCTCTCGTGTCTCCTACACACAGAGGCAGGAACCCCGAACAAAGTGAGGACGGCCCCCTCTGAGAAAAGAAAAGATGGAAGAGAAACGTTAATTAAATGATGAAATGAATTTATCAGTCGTTTCTCTAAAGCGAAGACAGCATTTGCATATTAAAAACCATCAGTAAATGGGGCTTTAATTTCAGGCTTCCTGTCCAATTTGATGTCTATTGTGACTGGAAGTCAGCTCTTATCTCTTGGTTCTATGGTCAGAAAAGAGCGGTAACTTCATTTTTCTCCATTAATTAATAGTTCACGTCAGCACTCCCTCTTCTCAGCTGCTTCTTTCTGTAGCTCTGCCACAGTGGTCACAGTCTTGAGAGACTCCAGCACAGAGCCATGAAGAAGATAGGGAAAAGGCTCAGGGAGCGGGGGCTCTTGAGCTTGGAAAAAGGAGCCTGAAGGGGGACCCCATGACTGTTGATCAAGATGGAAAGGGCAGAGGTCAGGAGGAAGGAGCCAGGCTCTGCTCAGGGGCACCCAATGCCAGGACAAGGGGCACCGGGTGTCAGCTGGAACAGAGGAGGTTCCCCATCAATCTCAGCAGGAACTTCATCCCAGGGAGGGTCCCAGAGCACTGGCACAGGCTGCCCAGGGAGGCTGTGGAGTCTCCTTCTCTGCAGATGTTCCAGCCCCGCCTGGCTGTGTTCCTGTGTCACTTGGTCTGGGTGATGCTGTTGTGGCAGGGGGGTTGGACTGGATGAGCTTTCCAGGTCCCTTCCAATCCCCGAGATTCTGTGAGCCTGTAATCCCTTTGTTTTCCAGAAGACTCTTATCCTTGGAAAGTGATTTAGACATTCCAAAGCTCCACTATTAGCCCAGGTCCTTATTATGCAAACACATTCAGTATCCTGGTGGCATCTGGATAATCAAGGTGCTACTGTCTCACCAGCAGCCCTAGGGTTCAGGCTTTCTGCTGTCAGCTGAATAAACCCCCCTGCACCACACAACTAACAGGATGTCTTATAAAATTAGAACAAGACAACCCCACATAACGACTGATTTCAGTTCACCCCGACATCATATTCCCATTGTTCCACTGGCGAAGGATGCGGGGCCAAGTGCCTGCAGGACAGCAGTAGCCTTTGTGTTGGCAGAACTTTGTAAGATGAAAGCCCTGCTCTCCTCAAATGTTTTCTTTCAAATTTCTGCTTATAAATAAATCGGTTTTAAGGAACTGAGAGAAACCACTCCTGCAGGTACACGGATCAATATCCAGCCAAGCTTCGACAGAAGGGAATCCCCACAAGACACAATTAAATGCTGAAGCCATGTGCACCAGCTAAATCCATGAACAGCAGCTCGCTCAGCACTGCCAAGTGGGATGTTCTGGGGGACACATGATAGATATGGAAGCATCACAGAACAGGGACTCCCCCACTGCCCTGGGCAGTCCAGTCCAGGCTCTGAGCACCCTTTCCCTGAGGAAGGGCTTCCTAACATCCAAACTAACCCTCCCCTGGCAGCTTCAGGCCCTGCCCTCTTGTCCTGTCACTAGTTGCCTGGGAGAAGAGCCTGACCCCCACCTGTCTACAGATACCCTTCAGGTAGTCATAGAGTGTGATAGTGTTCCACCGGAGTCTCCTCTTCTCCAGGCTAAACACCCCCAGCTCCCCCAGCCTCTCCTCATAAGACTTTCCTTCTACTGCCTCCCCCAGCCTGGACTGGACTGCCCAGGGCAGTGATGGAGTCCCTGTGTCTGGAGGTGTTGAAGGACAGCCTGGCTGTGGCCCTGAGTGCCCTGGGGTGGCTGATGGGGTGGTGCCAGGTGCTGGGCTGGGCTGGAGGAGCTCAGAGGGCTCTGCCAGCCTCAGTCACTCTGTGAGTCTGTGATAGTGAGATATTCAAGGGGAGGCTGGACAATGCTCTGGGCAACCTGATCTAAATGAGGATGCCCCTGTTCACTGCAGAGGGGTGGACTGGACGACCTTAGGGGATTCCTTCCAACAAATGCTGTTCTATTCTATGATTCTATTCTAGGAGTGTTGCCCTTAGAGCCTGAAATGACATCTGAAGCCTTGTGCTGCCGTGTGTCCACCGAAATGAACAACAAAGCCCTCCCTCCCTTGAGAAGCAGCTTTCTCTCCTCGTTCAGAGGAGATTTTTTCTCTATCCTCCAAAGAACCTAATTCTGTGGTCCCTGTCCTGAAAGACGTGACTCAGGTGATGAGAGAAAGACCTTGCTGTTATTAATGCTGACGGCCTCTCCTCCCTCCTCAGGCAAACCTGATCTCCCTCATTAACACAACGGTGTCTGTGCAGCACGGGAAGGCACAGCACCTTGGCAGAATTGACTGGTACCCTTGGGGCCATCAGCTGCTTCCCAAGATAATAGCATCTGGCATCAGAAACCTGGAGCACAGATTGTGTTTGGGAATAAATGCTGTAGGGATAACATGAAATCGATGTCTGTACAGTGAAAGGAGAGGAGTGAGAGTGTTGCCTGGTTTATATGTAGTGGGATAGGGGAGATGATTTGAGCATGGATTTCACGGGTGTCTTTACTGCAATCCCTTGGCATGGGTTACAAGAGAAGATCATTTGCCACAACGCTGCCCTCTGCCAGTCCATTTTCCCCGAGCAGATCTGTTTGCCCTGTGACTGTGAATAATGAAGGCATCGAGAGAGTTTGATTGACCTCTAGGTCTTTGACACTCTGCTTTTTAGTTTTCAAATCAAGAGCTCCAGGGTAAAGATTACCTATCTGTGTGTCTGTACTAGGATGATCAGTCTGTATCACAGCATCACAGAGTGTTAGGGATCAGAAGGGACCTCGAAAGCTCATCCAGTCCAACCCCCCTGCCACAGCAGGATCACCCAGACCAAGTGGCACAGGGACACAGCCAGGAGGGTCTGGAAGGTCTCCAGAGAAGGAGACTCCACAACCCCCTGGGCAGCCTGTGCCAGTGCTCCGGGACCCTCCCTGGGAAGAAATCCCTACTGATAGGGAACCTCCTCTGTTCCAGCTGGCACCCAGTGCCCCTTGTCCTAGCACCAGATGATGAATAGATGGATTCAGCTTTGCTAAATCTCCCTCAACTCTGCTTGGAGCAGAAGGACAACAGATTCCTGATGTTTTCTTCTTGGACTGTAACACTAAGTTCAAGAGATTGCTGTTTGCAGACGTCAGTGGCTCCTAAACAAAGCTGCTGTTGTGAAGGGCTGCCCTGGGCCCAGCAGCTGCCTCCAGTGGCTTTCCTTTCGAGGAAACCGCTCCCAATTATCTTTCCCCTTAATTAGCATTCCTTCTTTCTGAGAACTCGTAACCCAGAGGCTGAGGTTATATTGTTGTGACAGCACAACTGTGTATTGATGTCGAGCTTGTAGGTCCCTTATCAGTTGTCTGCCTCTGCACAGCCAGTCTAGGACAAACATCGTTGAGGCGACTTCATTTCCAGCAGTCCCTGCAGTGCTCAGAAACCCCCGATGCTATCAGGGAGTATCAATAGACAGGGGTATAACATAACCAACTGAAACCTCAGAGCCCCCTGTGCTTTTGTAACACCGAGACCTGAATGTGCAGCACTGAAGGACCCACCGGTGACAGAGGATCCTTCCCTAGAGAGCAGCGCTCTACAGGCTGCTCTTCGCCAGTGCTGGTGGCTGCTGTGGGCTTGAGGATCTAGTAGGTTTGTTCCTGTCTTAATGTTTCTATGATCAATGCTAAAAGAAGAGCATATTTCTGCAGGTTTCCACAATATTAGCTCATTAGCAATGATGAAAAGAGGGTCAGCCAGCCAGCCAAGTGTTTTATTTCAAAGTTGAGGTCTGGGAAGCTGTTGGCAAACTCCTAGCTTTCCAGTCACTGAGGCTGGCAAAGCCCTCTGAGCTCAGCCAGCCCAGCCCAGCACCTAACATCAGACCAGGGCACTCAGGGCCACAGCCAGGCTGTCCTTCAACACCTCCAGACACGGGGACTCCCCCACTGCCCTGGGCAGTCCAGTCCAGGCTCTGAGCACCCTTTCCCTGAGGAAGGGCTTCCTGACAGCCAACCTAACCCTCCCCTGGCAGCTTCAGGCCCTGCCCTCTCATCCTGGTGCTGATTGCCTGGGAGAAGAGCCTCCCTTCATGGAGTTACAGAGGAAAGGAAGGTCCCCCCGAGCCTCCTCTTCTCCAGGATAACCCCCCCCAGCTCCCTCAGCCTCTCCTCATCAGCCTCTCCCTCCAGTCCCTTCCCCAGCCTCGTTGCTCCTCTGCACCCACTCCCAGCCCCTCAATCTCTTTCTTGACCTTTCTCTCCAGAATTTCATCAATTATTTGTCTGTCACAAGCCCACTACGGGCTGCATTTCTAGTAGGTGCTGTGATTTCCACTCCAAGGATATTCCCCTCTCTGCCTGTCAGCACACACCTCTCTCGCCGAGGCAGAGGCGATGCATCATGTGTTCACGCTGCAGCAGACAAGACAATGGAGAAGGCATCATCAGAACTCATCATGTGTGCAGCTACAGCTATTCTGTCATCATTTAGGTCACCAACTTCTCTAGTTTCCCCAGACAAGACAAATCAGCTGCCCAGGGCATGAGGAGGAAGTGTCTGCATCTCACCTTGCATACAGAAGAAGTAGGAGGGGTGGGACAAAAAGAGCCAGAAGGTTTGCTGTGGTGGTGGTGATGAATGAACTGAGGTCAAGAGCAGGACAGACAACATTCAGCACGAGGTCCCGAGTGGTCTCCTCCACCCTTTGACTCCAGCGTTGGTCTGGAAGGGGGTAGCTAGAGGAAAGTCAGAGCCTGTGATGGTGTGCATCAGCTACGAGGTTGGTTCAGCACCATTAAACACTGTCATCCTTGCATTGCTAGGACTCTGATGAATAGAGAAACCATTTGTGTCCAATTTGAGACCAAATACCCCCCCCTCAAGTTAAAAACCCAAGCAATAAAGACACCTGCAATGGTTTCATGAGGAGGACTGTAGCGTCAGAAGGAATGCCGTCAGGAATTCTGATGGCTTGGTTTGAGATCGGGGAGAAGTCCCCTGTGTGAATGGATGAACCTGGGGAGGCAAGTGAATACAGTAAGACTGCAGCAGTAGATCTCTCCCTCTGTCTCTCTGAGAAGAAAGGCAGCAGCTGGGAAGGAAAGTGTTCGTTTCCCTTTGGTTTGCAATGATTTTCTCCTCTTAAGAAGTAGGATACAGTCCTTTCCCCTCCCAACAGCCCCTCATGTTCTCACCAAGACTCAAGAAGAATTAGGACAGTGGAAAGAAGACCTGTGAATCTCAGACACAATCTGTCTTTGAATAACTACAACATGAAATGGCAGAGCCTAAGAACCAGAGACCTCCATCCAGCACAACAGTGAGAGCAGTCCTGTCCAGCCTAGTGCAGGTCTGGAATGCTGGTGTGAAAAGGACACCCAGGATGAGCCAGGCAGAACGGTTGCTCCTCTTCCTCCTCTCCCTATCAGGCTCAGCTCTAGAAATACCCACCTGTACTCGTGCTTTCATAGCTGGCTCTTACCCCAACCAACAGCCCTCACTCAGGGGTGTTTCCACTGCCATCAGCACAAGCGCAGGCTGAGTATCTGAGTGCCAAGACAGTCTCAGAGTTGATTTTTTGTTGTAGTACTGCACCTAGGGGACAAGGATTTTCAGTTCTAATCTACTTTACAAAGAGCAGCAGCAGGCTGTAGTGTGTGCAGCTGTGCTTGGAGCCTTCGTGGAGAGCAGCAGGTTTGTGAATGGAAAGCACATGGATGCTGACTCGTTCAGAGCCTGCAAGGGACTCTCACTGTCTCTGTGTTGGCTGCACACTCCAACCCAAGACCTTGGATGACTCCAAATGACTCTACATAGACTGGACCAGGCTGCCCAGGGAGGTGGTGGAGTCGCCATCTGTTGAGGTGTTTAAGACACAAGTAGCTAGAGCACCTGAGGCCGTGGTCTAGGGGCTAGGTAGCTGTTGGGATGAGGGCTGGACTTGGTGATCCTGGAGCTCCTTTCCAGCCAGGATGACTTTATGATTCTGCATAGGTTTGACATGTATTGATGGAGGAATCATGCCACAGAACACACACCTACATCTTCACTGATAAATACTCCCTGCTGTGTAAATCACACTGAAGGGGCTTAAAGCACTAGGGTCTTTGCACTGCAAGGTCCTCCATCAGCATCCCCAGCCCCACTACTGGCTTTGAGGGGCTACCAGCAACCATGCAGGTTGGTCTCCATCCAAGAGACACTGGATCAACAGCTCACAGGAGCTTAGTGCCGTACCATGCAGTGACTATGTTCACACTACCTGTTAGCCCTATTGGTCAACACGCAGAGGCAGGAGGGCAAACTGAGTGGGGTAAGGAGGAGATATGGATGGAAGCAAATACCCTTAACTCATTCCCTAAGTTTTCCTCCAAAATACTCTCTGGCAAAAGAGGCCAACTCCGAGGAAGGCCACTGAGTGAGCACAACGGGGCAGTAGCAGCCTGAAAACACTTCTCCAGAGCAGCCCAGTACTTTGTCAGTTGTGTTGCCAGTGCTTTCCTGTTTATTTTCTGCCGCCAGGCTGGAGCTGATCTGTTTGCTTTGAGCCTTTCAGCTGCTGACCTCATAATGAGTGCTGTTTGCTAGCAAAACAAGAGGAAGCGTGATGGAAAGGTTGGTACAGAATTAGGAGCCTGGGGAACTGCATCTTCTTCCTCAGCAAAGGCCAGGTAAAGCTTGGTCACATCACCTCTCCTTTTACCAGTTCCCTCATCTGAATCATCTGATTAGTTCTCACAGAAGATGTCTTGGAGACAGGGAACATCACCCACAGCAAGTCCCAGCTTCAGCTGGAGGTTCTGAGTGAGGCCAGGTTAATTCTCCTGCTGTAATCAGAGCAGCCCTGCCTCAGTTTTAAAGGAGGGAATAAAAGTCCTGAAGGATGAGGGCTAAGCAATTCAATTCTTTGGCTGCTCGGCCCAGAAGCTGCTCATTAAGACAGGGCTGTGCAGACTGACTGACTCAGGGATGCGGGAAATAAATCAAATGGAACAAGATGGTTAAAAGTCTGAAGCAGCTCAACCATCTGGAAGAGGAGAGAAAACAGTGGGGTCTGTGCTGAAAGCAACTGGGATCTGTGCAACTGGAGGGAAAGAGAAGGAATAAGAAGGCTGTTCTTGTTCTGGGGATCTTTAAGAGAGTTCAGCTGAACAAGGTAAAAGAAATTAAAAGAAATTAAACTCTAAATAGAAGAAGTTAAACCCTAAATAAAAGAAGTTAAACCCTAAATAAAATAAATTAAACCCTAAATAAAAAATTAAACCCTAAATAGAAGAAATTAAATCATAAATAAAAGAAGTTAAACCCTAAATAGAAGAAATTAAACCCTAAATAGAAGAAATTAAACCCTAAATAAAAGAAATTAAACCCTAAATAAAAGAAGTTAAACCCTAAATAGAGTAAATTAAACCCTAAATAGAAGGAATTGAACCCTAAATAGTAGAAATTAAACCCAAAATATGGAAAGATGTAGCCTTTAAAAAAAACTCCGTAGGATTTCTGAAACCCAAGTGAAAAAGCAGCAAGAGGAGCCTTAAATTATTGAGAAACCATTCGAATTTTTCAGTATGATCTAAGAAAATTTCCTTCACAAGTGAAACAAAGATTGGCTTCCTGGAGGAAGGAAGCCTGGTGACACGCAAGGAAAAGGAGAACGCCTTCGAGGAAGAGAAATCAGGCATTTCTGCTTGCGATAACAGGGTTGTGAAGGAGTTTGAGGGGAAGCCAATCCTTGTTTTGTGCAAGGCGAAAGCATTTCTGGAATGTTGTGATGTCTCGGGAATCGTGTTCAAGCAACATATGAATAATAATCCAGACTAATCATGGAATGGTGGGGAATGGGTTTTGTTTTCTTTAGGAATGGATATGGAAAAAAAGAGTGAAGAGGGGGAAAGGACAGGTTTTACTCCAGCAAAGTCCTGGCAGCAACAACAGAGGATCCTGTAGTCTTGAATCACCCGCCTCCTCCTGATTTCCACTAAATCCTTTTGCTGTAGCCCCAGAACTGTGACTTCTAAACCCACAAGTAAAAAAAGGTCTAATAAAAAGAAACTAGATTCAGAAAAACCCAAAGTTACCCCACAAAGAAAGGGGATTTGCAAACCTAAACTTGCCCAACCTAGTGGGTGAAGGCTTCACAGAATCCTTAGGGATTGGAAAGGACCGCAAAAGCTCATCCAGACCAATCCCCTGCCACAGCAGGGTCACCCAGACCCAGTGGCACAGGAACACAGCCAGGCGGGGCTGGAACGTCTGCAGAGAAGGAGGCTCCACAGCCCCCTGGGCAGCCTGGGCCAGTGCNCAGCAGCTCTGTGTCCTTCTGGAACTGAGGGGCCCAGCACTGGACACAGTACTGCAGATGCAGTCTCATCAGGGCAGAGTAGAGGGGGAGAACCACCACTCTTGAACTGCTAACCACCCCCCTAACCCCCTTCTGATCCCCAGGATGCTGTTGGCCCTCTTGGCCACCAGAGCTCATTGCTGGCTCAGAGTCACCCTGCTGGCCACCAGGACCCCCAGGTCCCTTTCTCCTAGGCTGCTCTCCACCAGGTCAGTGCCCACCCTCTCCTGGTCCCTGGGGCTGTTCTTGCCCAGCTGCCAGACTCTCCCCTGACCCTTGTTATCCCTCATTCCATTTCTCCCTGCCCAGCTCTCACTAAACGTCAGCACAGTCTACCGGGGTGTTGCCCCTCCGGGCTGCTCACCCTTGGGCTGGCGTCACCAGGAGCCTCATGCATGGAGCCCACCCTGCTCATTTGGGATTTATGAAGTGTTTTGAGTGACTGAAACGCTGGCTGTGTCAGCCTGATCGTAGCTGTCACCATCTTCCCCTGGCTTGTGGGAAATGCTGCAGTGAACGTACGGGATTGACACGAGCTATTTTGATACCCCCCAGGGATAAAAGCAAAGAGAGAGTCAATCCCTTTGGGGTTGAGGTAACTCAGTGATTGTCATAGAGTCGAGTTCAAGGGAGGTGGCTCCATTCCCTCCATCCTCTGGGATGCCTAGTCCTAGCCCAGGGTCACTGCAGCTCTCATCGGGCATCTCAAATCAGTGAGTTGCCCCCTCTTCTCATCAAGAGATTGCTTTGTTGTTAACTCACTAATAACCAAACCCTCCTCTAAAAAGTGTGGGGAGTTTATTTTCCTGTCTTTAAAGGCATCAGACCTGTGAATCTCAACTCAGAACAACATTTATCCCCCTCCCTTCCTATAACCGATGCTTTAGGGCATAGAAACCTTTCCTTTGCTGCCTAGAATTCAGGGTGGGGAACGAGCACCAGAGAGTTGCCAGTGGCAGCCTTGCTGACAAGGTTGATGCCCTCTGAGCAGCCTGGTAGTGATCCCAGTACCTAAACACAGGCGTTTAGGGGAGGATGAAGTTCATCTGGGTTTTCTTCAGGAAGCGCTTGTGCAAACAAAGGGAGTAAAGTAAGCAGGCAGCTTCCAGGCGATTGAAATTGCATTGTGGAGCCTACCAAGGCTTGAGAGCAGCACAGACAAAAGAGTTAATTCAGCCAAGAAGTCTTGTCCCAGGGAAAGATCTAATGGCTCCTGTAAAAAGAGCCAGATTGCGATGCTGCAGCCTGATTAGAGGGGAAGGGGGTCTCTGCACTCCCAGGAAAGCAAGGTGTTCTGCAATAAATAGGAAGCCTTTTTCTAAAGCTTTATGGTCCCCCCATGAGCTTTTACTAAACACCCTCCTCTCCAAGAGTCACAACTGAAGTGAAGTGATTCTTCTCAAATGTTGGGTAGACTGGGAGAGCTGGGGGAGAAATGTGAGAGCCAAGGAGCACCCCTCCACTTGGAAGCAAGCAAAGGCAATGCTCTTGTTTTAGAGGAATCCCTCTATGCTTAGGGCACAAGGAGATGGGAACTGGGACAAGGGGCTTCATGTCAGCCTGAAAATGGTCCTTGTGTGGGCAGGAATTGTTAGGGACTCTGCCCCAGGTGACCAAGGAGATTTTCCCCTCCCCTTTAATCTAAAGGGGAGTAAAAGGAAACACAAACCCGAGGAGAATAAGGAAGGAGCTAAAGGAAATGGACTGGGTTAGTCCCTTTGAGGGGGATGAGGGTCTGGTGTTTGCTGTGTGTCAGCTCATTCAGTGACTGGTGGAACTCACCCCTAGACACCCTGAGATGTTAACAAACACCACTTATTTTTTAAGGAAAAAGAATAATCAGAACTTCCATCAAAAATCCCCTCCCTCACCCAAGAAATAACTGGTGTGGGAGGGAACCACTGCTTTTACACCTGCTGTCAGCCTAGGGCAACAGAGCCCTGTCCGTGGGGAGAGCGGTTCAGGCAGGTGGATGTGTGCTGCAGGATTTCTCACTCCCTCCTCTAATGCAGTTCAGACCAACCACTTTTAAAGAAGATTAGAGTTGATGGACCATTATGTGCAGTCCAGAGGACTCCTGGGAGCCAATTTGTGTGATGCAAGCTCTTTGCCAATTAGGGCCAGTAGTAAAGCTCTACCTGGTGGCTTCCTGTTGTTTAAATGAAAGGGGATGAAAGCCATTACAGCTCTGGTCGCATTTCACAAAGAGGTGATGTGCTCGTCTGGATATAAAAAAAATACCCTATATTCTGCCTTTTTCGGTTGCTTTTAGGATGAAAAGGGAAAATAAGAGGCCGTAAGGGAATGCCAGGCTATGCCATGGTTCACAGGGACCAGTGTCCTTAACTCTGGTGGCTTTCTCATCTCAGCACTGAGGGACCATCATCAGTGGATTGGAAGGGTGGGGACAGGTCAGGACAAGGTGTTGGAAGGACCCCTGTGCCCGTCCTCTCACAGCTCTTTGCTGATAAAACACACAATTCTCTCTGCACACACTTTTTTCTCCCCCTAAGAACTGGGTACCAGTGGCCCACGACCCTGGATAAGTGGTGGAAGGCTTTAGAAATGTGGCTAGCACACAGCTCTCCACACACGGGTGGGTCAGGGAGCACTGGGATGAGCAAGGTTGAATCACAACTCCTCCTGAGGGATTTCCACTAGCTAACCTGGGATTTGGGAGAAAGAACAAGTCCTTTAGGTCAAGTAGATTTTTCCTTCGTGCATCTCTGCCTTGTTCCTCACTTAACTCCCTTTTCTGGTCGAATTCTAGCAGGGAAATGGTAATTCAGAGTGCAGCCCTGTCTGGTGGGGAAGCGAATGCCTGTCTCTTGCTATGACCATGCAGCCCTGGCTGTGTTTGCAGAGGTGGGTACCTTTGCACTACCTAGGCATCAAAGCTAGTGACCTGCTTACTGCCAGCTGGTGAGAGGGGACTGAGATGAAGAAGTTTGGGGCAAGGGAGAGATTCTGGAGTCTTTTGAATTCTTGAGTGCACGGAATACCTACACAACAGCTGAGTGCAGGGAAAGAGGCTTCGTGGGAGCAGCCATCTCTGTGATTATCCCAGCTTACAGACCCCACTCCTCTTTAGTTTCTAGAGGGCAATCTGGAAAGCTGAATTTAGTGTATTGTTTCCTCATGAGTATCAAAGGAGAGGGATAAAACCCCACTGGCAGTACAGCTTGATTTCCCCTGGAACTAAACAAGGTGAATGGTCTGGATCAACCCATGATCCACAGACCCTCTTCAGGTGACTACCACTGCCTGTTCCTTATGGTTCTAGCAACAGGACAGAGCAAGTCAGGTCCCTGAAGAGAGCTGATGTCACCACCAATCATAGAATCCTCATGGCTGGAAAGGACCTCCAGCATCACCCAGTCCAGCCCTCATCCCAACCCCAGACCATGACCTCAAGTGCTCTAGCTACTCGTTTTTTAAACCCCTCCAGGGATGGGGACTCCCCCACCTCCCTGGGCAGCCTGGTCCAGTGCCCAACCACTCTCTCAGAAAAGAACCTCTTCCTGAGATCCAATCTACCCCTCCCCTGAGGGAAGTTTTCCATAGAGATGATAAACCCCTCAAACTCACAGCCTCCTGGTTCAGTCCCTCCACACCGAGCTCAGGTGAAGGAGATTCAGGCAGCAGGGGAACGCGTAGCGGTAGCAGAAGGGGAGAGTTTGAAGAAAACAAGGGCTTTCAACAGCACTTGTAGGAAAATGGATGCTGATTGTTCTGGCGAGTGTTTTCTGCAGATAATGAACAGAGGAATTTGGACACCAAGTTAATTACAAAAACCAGGGCTGTGCTCTAATGGCTAATTACTACCCCTGTAAGCTGACACATGGCAAAGCCTCCCAGTTTCACTATTAATAAGCTGCACCCAAGAGCTTGAATTAAGATGCCAGTGCAGAAAAGGAAACAAATGCAAATATCCAAACTCTTTGCAGAGCCCTCTCATCACCCAGCGTTAGGCACAAGAGCAAAACCACCCGGTGAATCTGCCCCCCCCACCAAGCAGCTCATTAATCACATCTCCTGCTTTGTTTCTTTCTCATTTGATAGCCCAGCAGGGCATTTCTCTCAGCAAAATAATCTGAGGAAACAAGAATATACCCTGAGCTGGAAGTCTCTACCCTTGGAACGAGCTCCTGGCAGGCACGTCAGATGGAAAACAAACCCAAGATGGGAAGGGGGGGGAATGCAAAATGCTCATTAAAAAACCCTCAAATATTTATTCTGGAGCTAAGGTGAGGAACCAGTACCTTCCTGGAATACATCTGCACGGGTATGGGTGTAAAACCAGCACTGCAATTACACTCGAGGACGGATACAGCTGCTGTTTGCAGTCTGAATCTCATCTCAGCAGTTGTAGGGGTAAGAAGATCAGCTGCTCCTCAGCTATCACCCTCACAGTATCATATGGACTGAAACAAAAGGCTCAGATTGCAGGATCATCTCCTTTTCTGTTTGTTCTGCTGGTCAGGCAAGAGCAACAAATGTAGGTTGTCCTGCACAGTGAGACCAAGATGAAGGGATGAAGTTCAAGAGCTAAACTCACCCATGCTCACCCATCACACTTCAGTCACACGGGTGCCTCAGTTTTGTGCTCTCCAAGAGGTAAAAATCCCTCCTTGTCTGATTCACTGCAGGTCAATGCCACATCCTTCACCAGCAGAAACTTCCCCCTGCTCCATCAGCTCTGGAAACCATCAAAAGGCAGTCAGCAAGATCCTATCAGCATCTCTGAGGGGCAGCAGCAATCCTAATCCCATGTTTATGGTTGCATTTTGGATTAGGATGTGAGCAGCAACAGCTTCCCCCTTCCTTGGGCAGCAGGGGTTATTTAGTCATGGAATCATGGAACCATTCAGCTTGGAAGAGACCCTTGGGATCATCCAGGCCAACCATTAACCCCACTCTACCAAGTTCACCCCTAAACCAGACCCCTCCAGCACCACATCTACATGGCCTTCAAACACATCCAGGGATGGGGACTCAACACCTTCCCCAGGCAGCCTGTTCCAGTGTCTGACTGCTCTTGCTGTGGAAAACCCTTTTCCTAACATCTAGTGTAAGGTTTGAACACTTCCTTCTTGTTCTATCACTGACTGTGATGAGAGACCAGCACCAACCTCTCCACAACACCCTGTCAGGTAGTTGTAGAGAGTGATAAGATCTCCCCTCAGCCTCTTCTTCTTCAAACTAACCAGCTCCTGCTCCTACAATTACTCTATTCTCCAGGCCCTTCACCAGCTCCACTGCCCTCCTCTGCACTCTGCAGCACCTTGAGATCCCTCTCGTACTGAGGTGCCCAAAACTGGATGCAGTACTCAAGGTGTTTACTGCTGCTCCTTCAAGCCCTGCAAACAGGCTCCTCCATGGTAGAAATCACCAAGGATCCCCCCTGTTTTGGGGATTCCTTGCATCCCCCATCTCCTACAGGATGGAGGAGATGTTGGCAGTTGACACTTCAAATCCTGCTCTTGCTCTGGCCTGCAAAGACTTGATTTTGTTTAATAGAGGGGAAAACCTGGGGAGTGAAAGGAGGAAGGAGGAGATGCCTATACTAATAACTCCTGGGTGACTGAACTGGCATGGCTGAGGACTGCAGAACAAGGCAGATGACGGCTGCTTCTAGGACTCAGCCACTACCAGAACCTTTTTCCACAGCAGCAGGAAGTCAGTGATGTCAGTGGAATTTCCTCCAGCTAAAGAAACAGGATAATGGCAGCTGAGATGGGAATATCTGGAACTGCCTTAGCCACCAGCAAGAACCTTGAGCTCAGCCCTGTTTGTGAGGAGGACTCTTTGCTCCTTCCCTCTCCCCTCATTATATAGAGGGCTGGGAGGCAATCAAACCTCTTGCATCATATTTTGGGTCACGTTATTGTTGGATCCGGGTGGAACTCTAAGCACCCAACGCTTTCACTGGGGAAAGGCTTTTGTGAACCAAAGGAACTGGAGCAGAGAGGCAAATAGGTGTCAGACCTCTAAGTCATCAAATACAACACATCCCGCTTCAGTGTCTAACGGGGGCCTGTCCATCTGTTGTCAGATCAGTTTGACAGGCTGTTTAACTCTATTTTCCTGCTTGCATTGAGAGAGAGGAGGACAGTGAGGAGAAGGAGGAGTTCACTGGCCATAGGTAGAGCCCTCTTGCATCCCTCCAGTAAGTGGATGTGTGTCCAGAGAGCCCAGCACGTCCTTGCTGCAGCGTCAGTGCAGTTTATCAAGGAAATAGGTGAGCTGGCCTCTGCCTCTAGGGCACCACGATGTCTGCACCTCAGGTTTCTGGCAAAGCCACAGCTGATGCCACACAGACAGCTCCAAACACCGTCCCGTTAACCTCTGAAAGGTATTAAAGCCGAGCCCAACCCTTCCACAGACCTGTTTTATTCCTAGCTGCCGTCTCGCCGTGGCAATGGCTATGACACATGGAGACAAACTCATTTTTGGAAGAAGCAGGAAAAGTTTCAAGGGGGAAAACGTGTTAAAAGCAGGAGGAGGGTGGGGGTTATTGGAACACCACGGTTTTTATTGGAACGCCACGACGTCAAACCTCTTCCCCAGCCACATTAGACAAAAGGAAGCTGTAAGTTTAATTGCCGTGGCTCTCTTTTACGCAGCCTGCATTCATAGAGAGTGGTGATTGCTGCCTGCTGACTGAATCATCTTTGCTGCCTTTCCCCCCCCCCTTTTCTCTGGTTTCAAATCACACAGCTGCCTCTGCTCCTTCTCCTGCTCTGCCTTGCTCTGTGTGCACAGCCCATAACCCAGTGAAACCCCGATGCCGGGAGAGGTCTCTGCAATATGAACCTAACAAATCCCCCTCCCCACAGCAATTTTCTACCTGGAAGTTTTTCTTTGCTAGAGGTTTCCTGGACCTGAAGCCCAGAGGGACTGACAGGTACCAAGGGGTCAGAAGAGAAGGAGTCATTTGTAATCGGAGACAGAGAAAGCAAAACCATTCGCTGACCTCCAAGCACCGAGAAGAGAGATGAGTTTGGAGCGAGATGCTGGGGTACGGTACAGCTGAGCTTCATCAGAGAGAGGTGCTGATGTAGTAGAGAGGCTGTACAGGACGGCGTGGAGTCCAACAGGAGATGAGATATCCAATTCATCGTGCTTTTGGGGAAAGGCAGAATATTGGAAACATGACCCTGTTAGAGTCTCTGTAACAGCAGGAAACAAGCATGAAATTGGTGTTTACCTGATGCTGTCAGCTAGCAATTTTCCAGTAGTACAGCTGTTCTTTCGGATGGGGGAAAATTGTCTTGTAGCTCCCCTCACTGCTCTCCCCGCCAGCATCTCTCCACCACAACCATCTTGCTGTTTCTCACAGATAGCACCAACACAGAAGGTATTGGAGACCTTATGCAACTGACTGTGTTCACAGAATCAGAGGGCTAGGGATTGGAAAGGACCTGGAAAGATCCAGCCCAATCCCCCTGCCACGGCAGGATCCTAGATCCTGTCACACAGGAATAGTCAAGGCAGGTAGCTCCCTCAGCCTTTCCTCATCAGGGAGATGCTACACTCCATCATCTCTGAGACTCTGTGCTGGACTCTCTTTTCCCAAGGGTTTATTGTTTGTCCTAGGATGCAGTCCCAAACAGAGCCATGGAGCTTGGAATAGTGAGCAAACACAACATTGAAGTGTCCTTCACTCCTTGCAGAAGGAGGTACCTGTCCTCATTCAGCANACCTGTCCTCCTTCAGCAGTAGGGTTGCTGTGGGTGTCATACATGAATTCCTTGACAATATGATGGAGGCACTGAGTTTGGAAACATGAGTTTCCTATGTGAAAAGGAGGGTTAGAATCATTCAGTTGGAAAAGATCTGCAAGATCATCGAGCCCAACCATCAACCCAACTCTCCCAAGCACTCTGCTAATCCATGTCCCTGCACTCCGGATCCACATGACTTTTAAAATCATCCCTAGGAGATGATCCAGCCATTCCCTGAGCATTTTTTTAACAGATATTCNATCGTTTGTCCTAGGATGCAGTCCCAAACAGAGCTCGGAATAGTGAGCAAACACAACATTGAAGTGTCCTTCACTCCTTGAAGAAGGAGGTACCTGTCCTCCTTCAGCAGTAGGGTTGCTGTGGGTGTCATACATGAATTCCTTGACAATATGATGGAGGCACTGAGTTTGGAAACATGAGTTTCCTATGTGAAAAGGAGGGTTAGAATCATTCAGTTGGAAAAGATCTGCAAGATCATCGAGCCCAACCATCAACCCAACTCTCCCAAGCACACTGCTAATCTATGTCCCTACGCTCCGGATCCACATGACTTTTAAAATCATCCCTAGGAGATGATCCAGCCATTCCCTGAGCATTTTTTTAACAGATATTCATGTTTCTCCCATATCATTAAAGGTCTGTACGTATGATGTGGTAGAAGACAGCTACTCCGTGCTAATGCCCTCCAAGGAGGAAACACAGCTAAGAAACAAATCATTGCAGCAATACAAGCTGTAGAATTATTTAGGTTGGAAAAGACCTTTGAGATCACCAAATCCAACTGCATACCCTACTCTACTCAGTCTGCTATCAGTCATCACTAAATCATGTTCCCCAGCTCCACATCTCTGGCTTTTGAATATATCCAGGGATGGAGACAGAACANTAACAGATATTCATGTTTCTCCCATATCATTAAAGGTCTGTACGTATGATGTGGTAGAAGACAGCTACTCCGTGCTAATGCCCTCCAAGGAGGAAACACAGCTAAGAAACAAATCATTGCAGCAATACAAGCTGTAGAATTATTTAGGTTGGAAAAGACCTTTGAGATCACCAAATCCAACTGCATACCCTACTCTACTCAGTCTGCTATCAGTCATCACTAAATCATGTTCCCCAGCTCCACATCTCTGGCTTTTGAATATATCCAGGGATGGAGACAGAACACCATCCCTGAGCAGCCTGTTCCAAGGTTTGAGGACTTTTCCATGACAAAATAATTCCTAATATCCAACCTAAACTTCCCGTGGTGCAGCCTGAGGCCCTTCCCTCTTGTCACCAGTTACTTGTGTGAGGAGACCAGCACTGGTCTCTTCACAGCCTCCTTTCAGGTAGTCATGGAGAGCAGTAAGGTCTCCTCTCAGGCTCCTCTTTTCCAGACTAAACAACCCCATCTCCCTCAGGCACTCCTCAGGGACCAGGGCTCCAGACCCTTCACCAGACTAGTTTCCCATGAGGTTTTGTTTTCCTTTGGCTAGACCTAACGTAGGAAACACTGCACTACCTGATTTTAATGCAAGGGAAGCCACAGGGAATTGACCTTCACCTGATTTTAAAGCAAAGGAGGCCACAGGGAATTGACCTTCCAAGCTGTGCTCAGACACAGACCTTAACAAGGCTGATTCTCAGCGCTGGACCAGCCTTTAGGGAACTCTTAAACCCACAGGAGTTAAAGAAACTCAAGTTCCAAGCACAAGGCAGTGTAAATGGAGAAATTCTCTGCTCCGGACAAACCAGAACAGGCTGGGATAATCTTTTTCCATGGGATAAAGGGCTGAGGCGCCAGCAATGTCATCATAGTGCAAAACAAAGCTCTGCAAGTTTATTGCTCTGAAAGCAAACAAAGCAGCCACCCCAGCGTGCTTCGTTTCATCATCTCCAGTATCTTCTTTCTCCTCCTCCAGGGATCAACCCCACATCTGGTATAAAATACCATCTTATTATTGCAACTGAGCTGCAGGAATCAGCTGGAACCGTCTCTGCTCTGGAAGGTTTTAGAGATACACACTGCCCAGCACCTCGTGGGGCCTTCCCTGGCACCCACGGTGGGGTCAGCAGAAGCTGTGTAAGTGCAGAGCGCCACCACCCCATCATCTGCTGCATCCTTTGAGGTCCCTTCGGATCCCTAATGATTCCGTGATGGTCTCCTGTTCGACCTCTTTAAAGAGACTTTCAGAGCACATTGACTGCATTTTGGGTTTGGCAGGAAAATAGCTCTGGGCAGGTGTAAAGGAAGCTTGGACTGGGTCAGGAGAAATATGGCCAAGAAAGGAAATGAGTTCAGTCTGCAAAAGAAATTAGGACAAGGACATAGGGAGCAACAGGCCCACAAGTGGGGCTGGAGCAGAAAACAACTGGAAGGGGAAGTCCAGAAAGGATGCGGCAGAGAGATGGGGGGAGGCGAAGAGGAAACACACATGTATGGGGAGTAATTAGGGGTCTGTGGTCATGAAAAGGAAACAGAAAACCCAAAACATGGGAAAGCTGTCAAATATTTTCTCCCCTCCCCTGCCATAAGCTGAAAGACCTCGCAAAGCAAACACAGTGCATCCAAGCCAGACCATCCCAAGCTTCCAGTGCACACGAAAGACAGGAGAGTTTTCATTGTGGCCTCTGGTTCGTGACATTTCCTCTTTGTTTTCATGTGAAAATCACACAGGACTGGGGCTTATAATCTGCTGTCAATAAGAACCTTGAAAACACTACAAGGATGCTATTCCTGCGCGTGAGGAATTGAACCCTTACCCCACCCTAAGCACCTAGGGACAGGGTTGGTTTTGCTGGAGCCTGCTTTTTCCTGCCGAGTGGTGCGTTTGACACTGGAACACCCTCCTTCCAGGGGCAGCATGGGACCCTGCCTTACGAGCTTTTGCTCAGGAACTGAGGAGCTAGCGGGGAAAAACAACTCCTTAGCAGAGCAGAGATGAAATTCAATTCAGAGCTCGTCAAGCTGTTCTCCCTGGTTTCTCTCCGATGCAAAGATCATCTCACCTTTCCACTTCCAGCTCAAAATGAACCTCCAGAACAGAGTCACCAGCCTAGTCCTGCTCCATCCTCCCCTGCCTGGTGGCGAAGGAAAACCTTCAGCAGGCAGCTGCCTGGGAGTTCCTGAAGCCAAGTGATGGCTTTTTGAAGCCCTTTTGCTTGTAGGGTTGTTTTGTTAGGTTTGGGGGGGTTGGTTTTTAATCCTTCCTATTTTTGCTCTGTTAACAATTTGAACAGGGAAGAAATAAGATGAAAAAAACCCACCCTATTCCGAGGTCAAGACAGAGAAAGTCACGTTTGAAGCTCTGCCTTACAGCAAGGACTCATTTCCAATTTATCATTCCTCCACGGCCTCTCATCCTGGAGCTCTTTGTTCCTACCGAGAGATGGAAAACAGCCTGAATGGAAATGAAGCCCTGCATTCTTCTGAATAATTCTATACGAAAAGAGTGGTATTGATGTTGTCAAGAGAAAATAATCCACTGTGTCAGCAAAGTCCTGAGATACAGAAATCACTCCTTCCTCAAAGATTCTGCCTCAAAATTGGAACAGTTGTTTTAGTTGTTTTGTTTAAGAGCACTGCCAGGAGTATTTAATAGGGTAAAACATCCTCTTTCCCTCCTCACAGTCACCAAGCTGTTTCTGTTTGAGTCAAGAGTAAAAATGAGCTTATTTCTATTGGACGGAGTAGAAAAACAGCTTCTTCTGGAGGAAATAGATTATCAGAAGTAATAAAGAAGTAAAATAATCCCTGCTCAAAAGTTACCAGACTGTCTCATAGAATCCTTAGGGATAGGAAGGGACTTCGAAAGCTCATCCAGTCCAACCCCCTGCCACAGCAGGATCACCCAGACCCAGTGGCACAGNCAGCAGCTCTGTGTCCTTCTTGGAGTGAGGAGCCCAGACCTGGATGTGCTCTCACTACTGCAGAGCAGCAATGGTCCTGAGGGGCCCAGAACTGGACACAGTACTGCAGATGTGGTCTCACCAGTGCAGAGTAGAGGAGGAGAAGAACCTCTCTGGATCTGCTAACCACCCTCCTTCTGATCCTCCTTCAAGTCGCTGTTGGCCACAAGAGCGCATTGCTGGCTCAGAGTCATCCTGCTAGAGAGCTGACCTCCAGCAGGAAGGATTTCAGCCCAGCATTTAGTGTTGTTATTCTTATTAATGAAAACCATGAGCACAGCAACCCATGGCAAAAGTAAAACATGGTAGGTCCAGCCATCTCTGTTTCAGGGGGATTTTGCCCTAAAAATGCTTCTGAACACACAGTTTCCATCTGCACCAGCTCATGGCCTCATCCGTGCAAGGAGATGCAGCAGCACTGGCGATCCACATCACTTTTCACACGCAACAGCTAGATGTTCATCCAATTTGGTGACCCTAGAATGCAAATATTTGTGGAAAGTCCTGCAGCGAGAGCCGAGCAGACTCACTGCACAGTTGTGCTCGAGCTTTGTTTAAGTTAGGGCTCTGAAGCATCATCATAAATAAGGGGATGTGGGAAGCAGTGGCTCCTCCCAGGGAGGACAGCTGCTGGGAGCCAGGACTTAGTCTCCCAAGAGGGGCAAGGGCTACCAGTGGTCCCCTTTGCCTGGAGCTCCCAGGTGCAGGTTCTGGGCATGGCCAGGGCCAGATGTGGAGAGCACTGCCTCAGTGCTTGGTGCAGCCAGGGTCAGTGCTGCCTGCCCTGCACCTTGACAGCCTCAGGGTGTATGAATACATTGGCTTGGAAGGGACCTCCAAAGGGCATCTAGTCCAACCCCCTGCAGTGAGCAGGGACTTTCCCAACTAGATCAGGTTATCTCGTCCCACCTCAACTTGATCACCGTCTCCAGGGATGGAGCCTCAACTCCCTTCCTGGCCTCTCCACACTCACCAGTCTGGTGAATGTGTTATTCCCTTTCAAGCCTGAAAAACATTGAACTACAGAATGATTTCAGCTGGAAGAACCTGATGGCTGATCTGTTCCCCCCTGCCACGGGCAGGGACACCTCCACCACACCAGACTGCTCAAAGCCTTGTTCAGCCTGGACTCGAACACTCCTAGTGATGGGGCACCCACAGCTTCTCTAGGCAACCTGTGTCAGTGTCTGGCCACCCTCACAGTCAAGAATTTCTTCCTCTTTCAGTCTGAAACCATCATGCCTTGTCCTACCAATTCTTATCACTGATAAAACCCCCTCCCTGTCTTCCCTGAAGGGCTGCTAGGTCACCATGAGGTCTCTCTAGAACAACCTCCAGCAGAGGGTCTACAGGACAGCAGCACAGAGATCCATCCAAGTGACCCCCAGCAAACAGCATCACTTGGAAAGAGCACCCTGTTCACCTGGTGGTACCAGTGACCGAGGCAGTAGAGCTCCGTGTAGCCTGCAGGGTGCCCGAGACAAGACAGAGGCTTCTCCAGGGGAGAACTGCAGGCTCAAGAGTCACTCAGAAATAACTTGATGCCTACTACCTCCAGAAAGCAGGCGTGGAACCAGGCAAATAGATGCTGAGAGGGGGTTGGATACAGCTTTATCACCCATAAACAGACACGAGGCATAAACAGAAGGCCCATTCTTGTGTTACCAGTAATCACAAACATAAACCAGTCCTCGGAAAAACAGCTGGTGGGACGTGACTGCAGCCTCCAGTGTTTGGGAGACTGCAACTCGCAACAGCGGCGGCGGAGGAGAGACTGCAGCGAGCAGATGCCTGAGAAAGGGACTTCGGGCAGCTGGATGGTGCCTACAGACCCACCTACAATCCACTTGTGTTGCTGAAGCTCAAAGAGTTGTCACAGCTGAGCTAACTGACTGGATGTGCCCCACACCGAGAGCCGAGGCAAGGTGGTAGCGCTGCAAAAGCGGAGCTGAAAGGGGTGCCGCTGAAAGCCCCCCTCAGGGGAGAAGGAGGACACTTGCCAGCTTTGAAAAGGCTGCCTTGGAGGGGGAAGAAGTGAGGAAAAAGACCCTTTGTGTTTGTGCAGAACAATGAGCTGGGAGATGCGAAAGGTAACAGCTGCTGCGGCAGCCCAGGGGCTGAAGGAGCAGCCTTGGGGCTTTCCAGGAGGATTTGGTCTCTTCAGTGCTGCCCAGAAAACAGGGGCATAAAGCCAATTATTAGCCAGCTTCTCCTGTTCATTTTCCTTTATGCTTGTGGGGAACACAGGGAAAAAGAATGGCATTAATAACTCCCTACTGCTTGCTAGTTAGAGCTTCCTTTGCTTGGCTTTTCCTGCTAGAGAAACAGACTGGAAATTGTTGGAAAACTAAGTAGGAGAAGCTAATGGCTTCAGTCGTTCATACCCATCAGGCACTGGATGGCTCAAGAGCTGCTACCTGGAGCATCGTTAATGTAATTCACAATAGGTTGGTTTGATGCTGTCACCCCTCCTTGGATTTGCAGAGGCAGCAGCGGCTCCAGCCACCCCAGCTCGTGAGGGCTGAGCGTTCTGCTTCCCCCTCCCCGACAAACTGCTGTCAAAAAGAGGATGAGGATCATCACATCCATAAGGGAACGAAGGACTTGCGTTGGTGAGTAGGACTATTACCAAAGCAATTCATTTATCCATCACAACTGATCGGTGTAAGCAGTGTGCTGGAGGAGAGCAGACGACCAGTAACCTCAACACCAGTACTTTCTCCAGGAGCACTTGGAGGGGCTTCCTGCTGGAAGAACATTTCTCCTCCAGGAGAATCATAAAGTCATTTAGGTTGGAAAAGACCTTTAGGATCAGAGTCCAACCATTAACTCAGCACTGCCAAGGCCACCACCACTACTCCCTGTCTCTAAATGCCACGTATTCACCTTTGTAAATACCCTTAGGGGTAGAGACTGACTCCCCCACCTTCCTGAGCACCCTCCTCCCATTTTGCTAGCCCTTTCAGTGAAGAAATTCTTACTGACTCCAAGCTAAACCTTCCCTCATGCAGCCTGAGACCCTTTCTTCTGGTCCTGTCACTGTGAACACAGAGGTGGATCCCTGTCCTTCAACACCCTGAAAAACGATGGTCTTGCTCAGAGTACAGATGTTCCCAGAAAAACTTCATCACTTCCACGTTACAACGGGCTTCCCCACACATTCTCTTCATCCCGAGGATCAGCCTGATCAGATGGAGTTTGATGAAAGCAAGGAGGATTTCAGTGCTCAATGCCCTGTCACCACTTCACAGGGATGAGGAGGGGGGCTGGGGGAGGAGGTTGTGAGGCATTTGAGGCATTTTACTTGCTACTGGTTCAGTTCCAATCCTCTGGGAACTACAGCTGGATTCTACCTTTAACAAGATGCTCCATGCATCATAGATTCATAGAAGCATGAGGGATAAATGGCTTTGCCAGCAGTAAACACACACACCCCCCATATCACACCTCCCAGATGTGATTTTCAAGGAATTTAAACACTAATCCTGAGCAACTGACTCAGGAGAACTTTAATCCTCCTCCCCAACACAGCACCTGCCTGCAGGTGTTACAGAGCCTGCCTCCTCCCCAAGTGATCAGGGGATACCTGCCCTGAGATGCCAGTGCCTGCTGTGTTCTCAGGGATATTAGTTAATCCATTGCTCCACCACACAAGGCTTGAAGTGAGATTTATAGCTACGAGGTCTAAATCTGGGCTGCAGACAGAACCATTCTCTTTATTATCGTGCTTTAGGGTGCCACACGCACATCCAGAGAGCAATCTCTTTCTGTCCCTCACTAGAAGCTTCCATGTGCCTTCCCAACCTGTATTGATCAGCACAATTCAAATGGATGCAGAGGAGCAGACAACCTGGTCCTTTGTCAGTGAAACAGATGTAAATGCCATGTGCCTTTCAGAGAACCCTTCCTGTTTTACCCTATATACTCGGTGCCTAATCTGTATTCAAGATGTAGGATAATTCTCCCTGCCTTGGGATGCATTTGAAGTATTTTTAAATAATAGTGCATTATTATGGGTTAGGAAACAGCAGTTTCCTCCCTTGGAGCTGCCTGGAATTCAGGATTGAATCATTACAGTGTCTTTAAGTCGCTGCTGCTCTGATCTGGAAGATCATCTGTTTCCCTCAATAGTGTCAGCTCAAATCCTACCCAGACAATGTGCTATTTCCCCCTCTAAAGTCACCACCACTGGTGGTTTTGCCTTCAAGTCCTCTTCATGGAGTTAAGTGCTGATACCCTGAAGGCTAATGCACAAGGTATTGAAGGGCATCACTGCTGCCTGATGGCAAGGATCCTGGAGCGGAGCAGCCGCAGGATGAGCGAGCTATCCCTCTCAGAGCAGCATCCATCCATCCTGACTACAGCTGGCAGAACTGGAGATGCTATGGTCTCAGGTGAGAACCAGCTCCCCCCAGTCACCCATCTGATTAACCATGCAGATAAAGGAACAGGGGCAGGAGCACTGTCAGCATCACTTGGTGACAAAGCAGACGAGGGGTTGCTTTGCTGACCAAGCATCGGGCTCTTACTCCAAAGACACATGGCTCTCAAAATCCAGGGGCTTCTCACGAGCAGTTCCATAGAGGGGGGGAAAGGAAAGAAAATCCAAGCTAATAAAACACATTAATCATGACTATTTCATTAAGCATCACTAATTAATCCACTCAGCAGCCCCATGAGAGAGATCACCCGGATATCCCGTAGGTAGTTTGCCAGGACAGCTACGCCTTGCCTGCCCTGTTCACAGCAACCACTTGGCTTGAGCTTGGCCCTGTTGTTTCCCCCCCAGTGATTACTGATACCTCACCCTAACCTAGAGAGTAACAGAGGCCAAGAGTTTCCCTTCAGGAACATCTTTATTCCCTCAGATTCACCCCTCTGAAGTCCTTCCCTCATTGTACTGGGGAGAGAACCGACCTTGGAATGGTGTTTGAAAGAGGGTTTTCAGTTCAAAGCACAAGGCATTCGAGGCAAGAACAGGATTAGACCTTAAAAGCCCTGCTGTCACAAGTGATTCAGCAAACCAACCCTGACTTCACTAAGTTTTCCCCACTCTGATGTGGGTGATCAGAGGAGCCTCAGTGGCACTCAGCATCAGGCTACTTCTCAGCACAGAGAAGAGCCCAGTTTGCACCTCCCAGGTTCAAACACCTTCCCAAACAGGAAGAGCCATCACCTCATGGTGGTGCTTCCAGCCCTGCTCCTGTGAGAGCTCAGCAGGCTCCTGGTTGTACTGGAATCCACATGTGGAGGGGTAATTCAAAGACCTCCATCCCAGTACAAGGGAGACTGGGCTGTAGACCCACAGCTCTAGGTACAGCTCTCTCCGGCAGTCGTATGAGCCATTTCCCTGCATGCAGACTAGGAAGTGGCAGGGAATGAAGGGGATAAACTGTACTGAACCAGTATCTTGCTCTGGAGGAGGGCAAATGCAGGGGCTGGAGAGCAGTTTACGTTTAACTACGACCTTCCAACCTTCAACTGTGCCGGCTGCATCAAAGTAAAAGGCAGAATCGAGGATGATTTACACAAATAATCAAATCCCTAGATTTACTGGGGGCTTTTTCCTCCCTTTCATGTGTTGCCTTTGATGTCAGAGCCTCCCAAAGCAGGTGCAATAACAGCCTCGGCCAGAAAAGAAATGCTACGAGAGCACTGCATTATAAATTAATGTTCCAGCTCTGCCTCGGCTCTACAGGAAGACACGGCAGGGACACGAATAGAAAAGCCTACCCAGGAGGTCAGGTAGTCATCATTAGCCCGCTCCTCACGGGTCACAGTGGCTCACATCCCAGAGAGGACAAACACAAGCTCACAGGGGCTGCATTTCAGCCACAAAGACTGCCCCGTGGCAATAAAGCCTTGGATAGAGCCTCCCACAGCATCCTCCTGGAAAAGCTGGCAGCTCTTGGTTTGGATGGGGACACCCTCTGCCAGGGTGGATGACCAAACACGGGGAGTGGTTGTGAGCGGTGCCCATGGAGGTGGTGCCCCCCAGGGAGCAGCGGTGGGCACAGTTCTGGTCAACATTTTCACTGACCACCTGGATGAGGGACCAAGTCTCCCCTTAGTAAACTCACAGATGACACTAATTTGGGTTGGGGGGCACTGTTGATCTGCTGGAGGGAAGAAGATGCTGCAGAGAGATCTGGGTCAATGGGCTGAGGTGGAACAGGGCCAAGGGCAGGGTTCTACACTTCAGCCACAAGAACCCCCTGCAGCTACAGACTGGGGGAAAGGAGGGGCTGGAGAGCAGCCTGGCAGAGAGGGCAGATTTAGGTTAGGTGTTAGGAAGCACTTCCTCACTGTCAGACACTGCAGCGGACTGCCCAGTGAGGTGCAGTCCTCATCCCTGGAGGTGTTTAAGGACAGATNGTGTTTAAGGACAGACTAGACGTGGCACTCAGTGCCACAGTCCAGTTTACTGTGGTGATGTT
>VZRI01005219.1:269421-281410 GCA_013397515.1 Upupa epops | reverse complement strand
GAACCCAAAGCCCTGCCTGTAATTCTAGTCTCATAGACTGATATTAATGGACTGAATCCTTCTATTCCAGCCCATGTCCCCACCCCAAATTGGAAGTAGTGGAGAAAACACAGTGTGTGCCCCAGACTCTTTTACCAGACGTCCCAAGGCCCTGTAGTCCCTCTTCATTCCCCTCAGGCCACAGAACACAGCTTCCTCCCCACCCATCTGGAAGATTNTGGAAGATTAGCAGTGGGCAATAGTCATCTGAGCTCACCAGGTTATGGAGCATTCTAGTCAAAGAGGCATAGAAAATCCTTGACTCATTCATAAATGTGAAGCCTCTAGAACATATCAAACTCACATTTGCAATCATAGAATCATAGAAACATGGAATCATTTATGATGGAGCAGATGTCCAAGATTATCACGTCCAGTCATCAATCCAAAGCCACCATGTCCACTAAACCTTGTTCCTAAGTGCCAGAGCTACACATTTTTTTTTAACACCTCCAGGGACTGCTACTCCACCACCTCCCCGAGCAGCCTGTTTTAATACTTGACNGAGCTGTTGCAGTGAACATTACATGATCTGTTCGTTTTCCTATGGGGGACCTTGAGCTTGACCATTCACCGAGGTGCACATCAATGTGATGTCAGTGAAATGGCGTTTATTATCACGTGGCGTACACTTATATACCAGTGACCCACCCTTCGTGTACGCCCCCTTTCTTGCCGACGTAGCAGAATACAGAACCTATCGCGTTACATCCCGCAAGCCCGCATGCGCACTCTACAACACCGAGCAGCCTGTTTTAATACTTGACCACTCTTCCATTGAACAATTTTTTCTTTATGTCCAAACTATAGCTTCCGTAGCATAACTTCAGGCCATTGCTTCTTGTTCTATTGCTAGTGACTCAGGAAATTAGATGGACCCCCACCTTGCTACAACCTTCTTTCGGGTAGTAGTAAAGGGTAATTAGGATTCCCCTCAGTCTCCTGTTCTCCAGACTAAACAATTACATTTCCATCAGCCAGTCCTCAAAAAACTAGTCCTTCACTACCCCTGTTGCCCCTCTTTGGTCAATGTTCTTCATATATTGAGGTGCCTAAGATGTAACACCACTGCCTGCTGTAGGAGGACAATCACTTCTCTAGTTCTGCCAGCCACATTATTTCTGTTGTAGGTCAGAATACTGATGGCCCTCTTGGCCACCTGGGCACACTGCTGGCCATCTGGTAATCTTCAGCCATGTGTCAATCAACAGCCAGAGGCCTTTTTCCACCAAGCAACACTTCCCTAAGTCTGTAGCACTGCTTGGGGTTGTTGTGACCAACTCATAGGACCTGAGGAGAAGTTATGGATAGTGGCAGTGTGCAATCTCTTCGTGACTGATTCAAACTTCAGGTAGCTCATTTTTCCTGTGAGAACTCTTGGCCGTCATCTTTCTGGCAAAGAACATGGTAGGTAAATTATTGAAGTAAGGTTACAAGAATGAGCAATTACAGCAGAGCTCCCAGCAGCTCTGAAATTTCATGCCCCACCCTACCCTCTGACAACTTGTCTCTTTGCCTATACTGAGAAGTCTCTTCAGAATTTGGGTTATCCCTAGACTGCATTGAAACAAGACTGGTCTGGCGAACTAATCTCAATTCCTCACTAACAAGTGTGTGGACTCTGAAATAGCTGTTGATGGATTGGAATGATTTGACCTAAAAAGCGTTTTGAAAATATGCCTGGTTCTAAGACTAGGAAGTATGAAAAATACAGAAAGCCTGCTATGTAACAGTTGAGTAACAATAATTCCGATGATAAGTAAAGATGTGACACAAAATATGCTAAATATTCCTTTTATTATAAACTGGCCACTCAGCTTCTCTACTAGCTAGATGAAATTGATGGATGCATTTGTAGCTCCAGTAATGCAAATATTTATCGTGCCTAGTCTGTTCTGTCAGGCACCAAATAACATTCCCATTCTCATTTTCAAGAACTATGTCTAATCTTTGTTTACACTAATGCTTCCTTTGTTGACTTTTAACAATTATGTGCCATTGACAACTGTTTATTGTTGTTTAATTAGGAGGTGGATTATTCCCATGTTTTAATGATTACTGTTCAACAACATGACAGAAATGTTATTCCCAAAACCACCGAGCACAAATTTGCTTTGATTTATTTTACTTAATCTTGTTATGTTTGTATTCTAAGCTCTTCAAATTATTTTTTTTATTAATTGCAATATCATACGGTTTCAGCTCCGTAATGTGTAGCAGAGGAAACAAATGCACTGCCCATGCTGCTGAGTTCTTTTCCTCGAAGGAAAAAAAAGAGTTGGATTGTAGAACGGATACTTACAATACACTCACTAGCACAGACTCTGGAGCTGACTTCCAGTTTGCAAGTATGAAGTATTCTTTTGCTGTATAGTCTTAGACTAAAACTGCCCATCATCTATTAAGTGCAGTTTCAGTATTAGTCTTGAAATTTGAAACAAGAAATTATTGATAATGGGCAACTCACGAATGCTGTTTATCACATAGAGAAGGGCATAGCACCCACAGTTATTAGCCAATGCAAACACTTATTTCTTGCCATGAAATATTGATGATCATTAGAATAACAATGAGGAAGCACTGCACAAGCTAAAATTTGCATGAGACAGAGCAGCAACCATTTCAAATGCAGTATGTCACATAACAAGTGAAAAAAACTAGACAGATGGAAATAAATATTTCATCTCGATCAGGTAGCAATGTGCTGTATGTAAATTGGCTCTCTCCTGTCCATTTCTGACAATAGGGGTTTTTTTATGAAATTATTTTCTGGAAAGGATGTCATTATCAAAGTTATTATTTAAACTGTAAATCTGATCAACACAATGAAATAATAAAAAGTGAACTCGAAAGAAATAATTAAAACTAGAGAAAAACTAGCCAATATTTTCCATTTGGTAACATTTTCAAAATTTCAATATTTCTTTGCTTTTCTTTGAATTTTATAGTTGAAAAAAAAATGCTGTGAAATGTTATAAGCCTTTCAGTTAAGAATTCCTGACTGAAATCCCATTCTTACAGATCTGAACCAAACCTGATTTTTGCCTAGATTAATAGATCTAGTTAGTAGCTCTCAAGTTTTCTAAGGTCTGTTACTGTAAAATGGCATTGAGACACCAAAGCTGCTAAAATGTGTCTCATTGCTGGCCATTGTGGGGTCCTTTCTGTTTCCATCTACCTTATTAGAAAAGAAATGCCTATTTATTTATAAAACTTATGTTATTAAGAACATTTTCACTGTGCTGAAAATATTGGCAGTTCTGGGCTGCAAAATCCCAGAGCCTAATGCCCCTCTGTCTGGGATGAGCTAGCAGAAAATACAACAGTGAAATGTCAGAACCATGCCTACCATGTTAGAAGCTATTTTTAAAGCCTCATATTTTCATGAAATGGTTTGCTTTGTTGACTAAGCTATCTGACACACCAATGCTGAAACACACAATTTACAGCCCAATGTAGTTATCACCACTCGATTCCATCCAAAGCATTTGAGGAATCTGCCTTGCTGCTCTGCTGCTCTGCTGTTTCCAGAGGTCATGCAAGACAGTTTCTCTCCAAGAAGTTTCCTAGAGTTAAATAAAGTAGATGTAGTAAAGAAACACTTTCTAAAATGTGAAAAAGGCTTTTAGTTATCTTCATATAATTGAAGAATGGCATTAAGAAATAACACTTCTAATTAGAATAACACAGTGAGCACCAAAATGTGATTAAGGACAAATGAGCAAAATAAGTGAAAACTTCCTCTTATCTTCTAAAGACTGTGCACATATTTGATAAAGAAGTGTTTTGTATTATAGTTACTCTGAAATATTTTCTTACAGTATAAAATCCAAAGATTATATTTTCCAAAGCATTTTTCAGGGTGGTGGGGACTTCCTGTTGGTTTGAGATTCTAATTTAGTTAGGCCATCTGGAAATTCCAGATCAGGACATAAAAGAATCATAAAAATTGCACTATTTTATTTCCGTTTTCCTTCAAGAGTTCTCCATCCATCTCTGAAATTGTATCCAGATAACATTTTTCTTTGCAAAATTATAATAGAGACAGTAATTTTGCCTTTTGGACTCAACTTTATTTCACATTTCTGGCCATAAACTTAATCTAATGTTAATCCCTAAATCTAATGTTTGAAATTTCCCCTATCTTAATCATAGAATCATCAAGGATCGGAAGGGACTTCGAAAGATCATCTAGTTCAAACCCTCTGCTTCTGCTTTCCTTTGCAAAAATTATGCAATTCTTTGCATGAATTGCAGTTTAATGTCTCATTGAATCCAGGAATATTGTTGGTGAACAACAACAGTGAGAGAGTAACACCAAACACCCGTCTAGTTTAAGCCATACAGCACCCTAAGGATTCATTCAGTCAGTAAGCTCCAATAAAGACAAGAGAAGACACTTTTTTTTCTATTATCCATGAAAGTATTGTGTCTGTTTTTGATGACTCACCATATTTTAGAATGCTTTACATGTTTTTAACAACTATTGAGGTTGACAACCAGTAGGTATTCACAAGCATCATCTGTACTATAGATTTACAAGACTAGTTCACAGTTGGAATTAACCCCAACATCCATGTAATAAATCCATGTGTAACTTTGGCAGCATAGGGCATAAGAACATGAATACAACAGTCATTATTCTATAGCCTGTCCTTTGTTGGTTTCTGAGAAGCAGGAAGTACATTTGATCATAGGGATTACCAAGACTCTAGGTATTTATTCAGATGGTTGGTGATAAGTTGTGCTGTGAAAATAATGCATCTGATTTTTTTTCAAAGATCAAGTAAAACAGTGAATTAACTCACAGAGGACACAGAGAAGGCAGAGATATTGAATGCTTGCTTTGCCTCTGTCTATACTACTGAAAGCTGTCCTGATGAGCCTTAGACCGTTGGGTCCCCAGAGGAAGTCAGGAACCGAAGATTGCATGAACTGCAAAATAATAAAATAGTTGTATTCTTTTTCAAAATCATCAGGTTCGCCATTGCAATACCTTTAATCTTTCTCTTTTTTAATATTACATATTCCTCTGTCATCTTCTCTCCCAATATGAACATCAATGTTTGAGATTATCCAAGTTTATTGAAATAATAGCTGACAATGTTACGCATACACATACATGTATGAGTTACGTGTCTATGTGATATGTGATATTTCTATGAATGTACCGATATGTGATGTCAATGATAAATGGAAAGTAGTTCCTTAATCACACCAATGGCCTTGTAACATTAATCTTTACTCAAATTATTTAAATTGCATCTGCCTCCGCAACAGCTTTACAGTGACTGAGTGCATTTAACAAAATAAGTCTTTATTCTTTATACCTAAATTAAAACAATAAAAAATAGGACGAAAAGAGATGGAAAAAGATGCTGGTGTTATCAAGTCCAAACCTAGATACTGCTGTCTGGAAATTTGATGATATATTCCATTTTGTAGGCTGCTGAGGCCAATTTGGTTTCTTGTTGAAGGATGACTAAGACAGGCCTCATGCTTCAGAAAACTGGAAACTTTTTGTCCCTATGCCAGGGACAGATTAATTTGGGGTTTTTTGTGCCATCATTTAAAATGTGTGTTCTTTCAACTCAGTGTTTATAACCTCACAGTATTTATTAAAGATCACTTTGTTTTAACTCTATTTTTCGTAAGATAAAGAAAGAATCTATTTTTAATTTCCCTTTTTACAACAGGTCTTCCAGTTGTTTCTTCTGGTAGTCCTCTGCTGTGACACCTTCCAGTATGAATGTTCTCCTCCTGAAAACAGTCAACTAGAACAAAGTGCAGCACTGGGTAAAAGACCTTACCAATGATTTTGTTATATTGTCCACTACTGCTTTGGCAGTTCTTTGCCTGATGGATACTACAGAAAATACCACAGATGTTTATGAGATGTTACTTCTCATTAGTGGTTTAATAATGCCTCTAAATCTTCATCACCACTGGCTAAGCAACCATTTCAAATAAAAGTTTGTGCTCTTTTGTGTGCAAGACCTCTAATTTTTATGCTGTTTCTTTTGCCTAATTGAACAGATCTAATAATTGTTATTCTGAAGGGATATATATGGTTCTATTCCAAAAATTTCATAAAATCATAAATAATATATATTTTTCATTTTCTATAACTTTCTGACATCTTCTTGCATTCAGATAATGACATTATCAGTCCTCTTAATCTGCATGCACAAAATCATCTGAATGTCTTCATACTGTAAATTCAATTACTCTATACTTATCCAGATAAGTAATACAGCACTCCTGAGGTTTCTGTAGAGATCAAAATATTTTATTTGTTCTAAGATGAAAGCCAGATAAGTTCTGGATGTAGCTCAGAGGAAGAAGGGCTATTATATGCTATGCAGTCTACAGCAGGCTTAGTTCCCACAAAAATGTTTTGCCTCACAGTCATTTACCATGACTAGAAACCACCTCCAATCTTCATACACTCTTCTACAGGTTCTATACAAATATCTGGTTTAGGTAAAGTATTAAAAAAGTGGATGCAGATAGTGTGCTCTGGACTGAGTAACTCTGAACTTTATAAACTACACCAGCACATAGTCTGAGGGACAAGGATCACTCCCAGAATTCCATCTTTATCAGCACAGGTTTTGCATTTTGCCATTGTCCAGATGACAGTAAATTCTGTCTTGATTTGCACATCTCCATCAGACAACTAACATTCTGATCCATGATCTGCATCTTTACCTAAGATGAAAATCAAGTGTATGATTCTGTGCCCTTTTCAAATTGACATCAGTCCTTTTCTCAGTTTTACTACACTGTCATTCCCTCTATGGCCTCCTTTTACTTTCTATAGTTAAAAATCCCTTTATGATTTGTGTCAATGTCTTTGCAAGGTATAATGCAGTTATCACACATTTTTCCTTCATCCTAAATTTTTCAAGAAGTTTAACTCATAACTCTCTATTGTAATTTCCCCACTATATTTTCCAGCAGTTTTTTAAGATATTAATATTCATATAGTTTCTAATAATTTCGTAATATAAACCAATTAGCATACATTTTCAGTCTCTCTGTTAGTATTTAGTTTGTTTTTAGTGTTTCGCATTAAAAATTTAAATATAGACAATCTGTGCTTTTTTCAGTGTCTTTATTTCTCCAAGTGACTTTGTTCTACATGACCTGCATCTTACTATATACTACTTACATAGATATCTACTACTTGCATACTCTACTACTTATACACAAAACAGCACTAACTCTTGCTTTTTTTTGAGTGACTAACTGCTGGAGGAAACTCTTAACTCTCACGGCAAGAAATGCTGGATCCACGCAGACACAGACCCTGACCTTGAATACAGAAAACAGCGTTCAGTGGAAGTTGTTCAGAGGACCAACGTGACCATTAATGGACACTAAAGAAGGAACAGAAAAATTTATGAAGTCAGAGAGCACTGTTGAGAAAGACCTTCTATTCTAAGAAAAAGCAGTAGTAGACTACATAAGCATGACTAAAGGTGAGATAGTCACACACCGCATTCAGTGTGATTAACTGCTAATGGAGGCTTTTCAGCCCAAGGGGTGAGTCATCTGCCCAGACCTGGGCATCTAAAATTTAAACATGTAAATCTAAGGAAGTTGCTCAGAACACCTTTGAGATTCAAAGGATAAAGCAGATTTTTCCACAGTGCAATCCATTTTAACATAGGCTTTTATCTGGGGCAACAACACTCGTGTTAGCTTTTTGCACTATGAAAGGAGCTTACATGGGCTAAATTAGGTTTAGATGTCTAACTAGCAGATACCTAGAGACAGATGTGACCTAGGTGAAATGAATCCCACTGTTCCACAAAATTCGCCATATGAAGCTGAGATGGCTGTGGAAGGTCCTTTGCCACCACTTGTGGGAAGATGTGCATTTCTCACCATTACTATAGAACAAATAGAAAGTGACTACTTCTAAGTGGAGCATGAGCTTTCCCAAAATTTTCCTAAATGAATATATAACATCTAGTGTCACAATAATGAGATTCATTGAGAAGTGAGTTGGATGCATTGGTTTTTTTCTACCTTTGTTCTCAAAAAGTGAGTTGTTTCTGCCTCCACAGGAAAATGGTTTAGCCCAAGCAGACAATAAAATGCTGAGAATGGGAAAACCTTGACGAGCACAGCTATCATGTGTGCCAAGCAAACTTTCGTAAAGACTCAACTCTTTCAAAACAGAGTTTAGTGTTTCAGGTTTTTCCAGCTTCACATTGTTTTGCGTGACCGAATGTCTTTAGGTTAGCAATGGCTGAGATGTCTGTGTTTGGCAAATGTGCTCGGCACTGGCCTAAGGGCTTTTCTGTGGTGCGAAGCAGCCTCGGCTCCTGCGAATGCTCAAGCCTCTGCAGACTGAAACCTTCATCCTAGGCAAATGATGATTGCATCATTAGTAAGCAGTTTCAGTTATTTTAACTGGCTCATGGCTTTCACAGTTTAATACCCTTTGTTTACTCCCTTTGTCCTGTCCTTTTCATTTTGCCTTGTAATTCCTCCTGTACTACAAAATCAGTGTCCTGTAAAAACTTTTCGTTCTTTGATTGGACTATTATTTCCTAAAGTTTCAACAAACCATCATATTGCAAGTAACTTAGGAGATACAGGAATGAGCACAGAATAGGTTTTTTACTGGGTTTTTTTTTAGTATAGTAAAGGGCTGTACACAAAAATCTGCGTAAGATTGAATGAGATATATTTTACATGGATTTCTGCTTTACAATGAAATTGTATATAAAAATATCCTTTACACTGAGAGTTAAATATTGCATTACCTTAGTTGGCGTTCAGATGATATATGGGGCTGGGTTTGATGATCTCAGAGGTCTTTTTTCCAGCCTCAATAATGCTGTGATTCTGTGATATAGGCTAGGAGCATTTTGGAAACCATATACCACAGTATACTACTACTATCCTACGATACAATGTTGTTCGTTACCTTTCAAAGGGTAATTTATAAGTAAATTATTATGAGGAACACAGTTATGGGATTTTTCCTCTCGAATTTTTCGTTTGTTTGATTTTTGCTTTCCAGGAGATAGGAAAGTTCATAGCATCTTCTTTATGGAATGCATTGGAGCAATCCTTAGTTTTATATAGTTTCACTCTATTGTACTAGCATCAAGATTAAAGATATTCCTAGTAAATTAAATTTTGCTTAAATATAGCAATCGTGTGTGACAAATGAGAGATTTTTATCATAAGACAAAAGAACAGTAACAATTAAATAAATCTTAGACATTACTAAGAAAAGTCAAATGCTTTAAGTGTAATTAGAGCTTAATTAGAAATAGAGGTGTTATCAGTATGGTAATAGCTGCCATTTTCTTCATGCCAATGCATAATTTCTCTCAGTGACAGAATGTAGTTCTACTTTGGAATCATGCAATCATAAATTCTGAATGCTATGGAAGAAAGCAGGAAAATTAATTACATAAAGAAATAAAATTGAAATATTTTGGAAAATGAGACAGTGATGATATATTAATCTTTCTGTGTCTTCGCTCACTACTGATCCACTAGTCAAAATAAATGCATAAGCTGCATTCAGTTTTGGGTGCCTCAATACAAGAAGAACATTGAGGTATTGGAGCACAAAGGCAACAAGGTTAGTGAAGTGTCTGGAGTACAAGTCTTATGAGGAGTGGCTGAGGGAAATCTAGTCGCTCAGTTTTACTTTTCAAGTGCTACTTGCCCACTTATAAACGTGGCAAACAGGTTCTTAAATCTAGCCAGAAGATACTTCTTCTATTTTCTTCATGTTGTCATAAAAAAAAAGACAAACCAATATAACAAATTTTCAGCCAACAAATTTGGCTTTAAATATAATAAAAAAGTGTGGACTTAATTTTATATTTCCTTTTTGAAAACAAGCTCTAGGTAATTGAATGTGATCACTTTTTAGGAAATGATCAAATATTACCAATGGATTTTGAATGCATTAAATAACCATTGCCCTGTTTTGTAGCTGTGGTTCCCCAGTTTTAGTGCAGTGTGCTGATGCAGGTTTTATGTGTGTTTCCCCAACACAGAAGAGAGAAGAATCATACTTTCCTTAGCTCATGTTAACTAACAATAAAATAATGAATGATAATTTTTACTCTTTTCAGGTGAAAATTGCTATCAAAACATTATTGTTTGCTTTTCACTCCAGTGAAATGAAACTCATCTAGGCAATAACACCCTGCTCAAGAACACTAAGAATAACATTTAGTGGCTGTGCTAGTAGTTTGCACCATGCTGTGAAAAATGCTACCAGGTTAATTAACTTTTAAAACCCCAACATTTTATGCATTAACTAAGAGGAAAGAAAAATCCACAAATTGAGAATTCTATGCAGGTTGAAAATTTATTCTCAGCTTTACAGTAATAACAACAACTTGTATATTTTAAATTCCTCTAAGTTCATGTGTTTGTGAATGCTTGTGGTCTTGAGTGATGGAAATATTTCAATCAAAATTTCAGCATAAGCTTTGATAGTCAAGTTCCATGGAAAGTGAACCCTGAACATTTCACCTGCATCAACTGTTACTGTTATTCCAAACACTTTATCTCACTGTCTCAAACTGTTCAGAATGTGACTCTGAAAAGGATGGTTTGATGCCAAATGGAATTCACAAAGATACAGGGTGATTCTTTTAACCCACCACACTGCAGTGAAAAGAGAGAAATGAGATCACAGAAATGTTGAGCTTGCAAAGCTTGGCACATTTCCTCAGAATAACTAATTTCAAATCCCCTTGCCTGGCTTTTATTAACACTAGCAACATGAAAAATTAAAAAGGGCAGCTTACTAAATATTTGTTTGGATTCGGCAATTAGTTCTTGCTAAGTTTTTGCCATTTCTTTGGAAACTGTCCAGTCGGATGTGGCTGTATCTTTTATTTAGGTATCAGAGCTTTAACCAGTGAAGAAAATCTTCTGCGTAATAATTTTAAGTAGCTACATCATGCATAACAACCTATTATTTAATTAAAGCTGTCAGTGCTTGTGCACTCTATACACCTACCAAATGTGCACTAATTTATCGAAGGTATTAATTAAGAAAAGAAACAGCAAGGGAAGTCAATGTCATTTAACATGCATTGTTCCTTATGTACCAATGAAGTTACACACAAGAGCTACTAAGATTGAACAGTACTTATATTATTGTTTTGCTCATCATCACAATGAGTCTTCCCTTAGTTTCAGTCTTCTTTGGCATATTGTCATTCTGAATAGTTCTATACCTTCTGTAATGAAAGTCTAAGAGACCGGACAAGGATCTGCCAGCAAGAAACTTTTGACAGAGACCAACCCACCTTCACTACCCCTTCTCCATTCCCTTCCTTGATTTCTTTTCATTAGCCTTTTTAAAGAAGACATTCTGTGAACTTTATCTATTGAAATAATTCAGACTACATCCTCTTCATTCCCCAAGTTTTAGCCTGCCCTAGGGTGGGCTGTCCCTGCCCATGGCAGGGAGGTTGGAACTAGATGATCCTGTGGTCCCTTCCAACCCTGACCAATTCTAAAACTTCTTCCCAGTGAGGGTGATGGGGCACTGGAGGGGGCTGCCTGGGGAGTCTCCTTTTCGGGACACATTTGAAATCCGCCTGGACTTGGTCTGGGTGATCCTGCTGTGGCAGGGGGATTGGACTGGATGATCTTTCCAGGTTGCTTCCAATCCGTAATGTTCTGTTCTGTGACAGTCTAGGTGTGCTACTGTGGCAGGGGGATTGAACTACTAATCTTTCGAGGTCCCTTCCGATTCTTGATGATTCTATGATTCTATGATTTTCACCCATTACATTTTATATGCTGTCCTATTCTGTTGTATTAAAGACATCTTCCTTTTGTATTTGTATTTGTAATTAAAAAAAATCTTAATTCTACACATCACTTTCCAGTTTATGATAGTAAACCTATTTTTTCCTCATAGTTTTCCAAAATACTATGTCAAAAT
>VZRI01005219.1:235926-268929 GCA_013397515.1 Upupa epops | reverse complement strand
TTTCCAAAATACTATGTCAAAATTCTTTCTGCTCTAATTTCATCCTAGCTTTCTCCCTTTCTTTCTACCTGTGTCTCAACATTCCACTTCATAGCTAATTAAAAAACGATCCAAACGAAATCCCATGTACTTCTCTTTTTAGAGTAAACTTCAGGTTCTGGCTTCCTTACTGAGTAACCTACATAAGACTGACTTTTCAATTACTTGCTATTTAAGCAACATGTACTACATTAATGCCCAGAAGATTCTACTACCATAAAACAGGCAAATTCAGTGTTAAAGAGCATTATTTTCCTTTCCATTTTTTCTACAATAAATATTCTAACATATTCCATATTAAATTATAAGAGGTGCATTGTACATTTCCAATGTGCATTAGAGCTTAATAAAAGCAGTATCACTCACAGAAAGCTTCCTGGCTTTATCGGGTTGGCACTAAGAAGACCTGATGTTAACGAGAAAAGAAAGGGAGACCTCAATAATCAGCTTAAAAGTATATAGAACACTTAGCTTTATTTCAATCTTGAAGCATCCTTACAGTTCTCTATCTATAGGAGTGTCTACTTTGAGGCTAAGTCCCAATTTTGGAAGCTCTAGGCACAATTCCTATGAATCTAGATGTAAATAGACACTAGTTAATAAATGGAAGAAACTCATTCTAGTGTGTAGAAAACTTCCTTCAGAAAACTTTGGAAACATCAAAGGAAGTTTAAAACTTTTTTTCATATCATTACACCTACTTATGAATTGCATATTTAAATGTAGGAGAAAGCAAAGAACAGTATAGATATCTTTAACTGGTATCTTGCATATAATGCATTACAAAGTTGCACAATTGTGATGCGGAAAGGAAAATCCAGGATTTGTAGGAAAGGCATAAATATATTCTGTAGGTAAGTAACCCTAGGAAAAGCAAGACCAGGACATAAAATCTTCTTTACCAGAAAGATGTATTTAAAACATTCAGGTAAGCTTTTCTGCTCAAAGTCTATTTCTGAACCTCTGAGCTTCTGTCTTTTCCTAGCTATATCAGTTGGTGTAACAGATATCTCTGCTTTCAAACCCAGTCTGTTGGTACCATTAGGCCAATATAGCAACTTAACTAAAACTGGGTTACAGAGAAGTGCTCACAATAGCGCTTCAAGGGCAGCATAGTGTGTTAGATTGGCATTTATCAATATATTTCCCTCCCATTTTCCCTCTTGTTCCATTCAAAGTGATTTGGCAGCAGCACTGGTGGGCAAGTGGGGAGGTTGCTGGGGGGATGGTTTTAAGAGAAACACATGTGCTCTTCATGAGGAGGGAGCATGAAGGGGCTTCTGGGAAGAAGGTGGCATGGAGAGAATATCCAGGTGCCATTCTGATGTGGTTTGTGTGTTTCAATTTCAGCTGTGCGTTTTACCTTCACAGACTTGTCTGCATGAATGACCCGACTCCTTTTGGCTTTGGTTTCCCTCTGAACATTGCTCCAAGACTGCAACCTTCTCACTGGCCCTGGTCACTCTGTAGCTGCATCCCATTGCACCTGCTTTGCAAGTTCCTCATCCCTCTCCCCTCCCGGCACTTCACAGCCAGCGCTGGCCTGGCAGTTATCCAGACTGCAGCTCGAGTTGTATTGTTTATTTGTACATTATTTCTTTCTCCTCTTGCACCATCTTTCCTCTCATTATCCTTCTTATTTTCCCCATTAAAGTTATAGCATTTTATTCCAGTCACCTGATCTGTCTTACTCTAAAATTCTCCTATTAAAAGAGTATCTACCCTGTGGGGGTTCTGCTTTTGGCCCTAAAACCAGGACATTCAGACAATAATGTCTGTGACAATGCTGGTCCCTTCATACCATCTTTTGAAATGGAAAGTCTTCATAGCATCAAAGTTCAAATAATTCAGACATAAGCAGAAACTAGTTGGTCATGAGAAATTTCACTTAGAGCTACAAAAGCTGTTACATTTGCAAAGCGTCTCTTTCAGTGATAAATACAAATCATATAATACACTTAAAAGTAGTTTTACTGGGACTTTTTTTCCGAAAAGAAAGAAATCCCACTCTCATTGGACATAGTAACATTACTTTCACTGTACCAATGAGAATAGACATTTTGAAGCTGGTTCAAAAAACCTAATTCAGTGAGATAAAAATTGACTGTATTTTCTAGTGTAATAACAGTGGGATGCCTATACAATTAACTCAACGCAGATGTCTACAATTTGTTCAGATTAATCCCACCTCTAGTGATAAATGCTATCTTAGAAGTGTCTTTAGAACCATATTTTACTTGTGTTTGCAAATGCCATGTTGAATGATAATTTAGAACAGCTTTTGGAGAAGCATTTCAAATAGCTGAGTCGTAAAGATTCACAGAATCAGAGAAAGGTTTATATTGGATGGGACTTTAGCGATCATTTAGTTCCAATCCACTTGACATGGGCAGGGACACCTTCCAGTAGATCAGATTGCTCAGAGCCACATCCAACCTTCCATTCCCATCTTTTTTGTAGTCCCCCTTTAAGTACTGAAATGCCACTTTGAGGTCTACCTGGAGCCTTCTCTTCTCTGGGTTACACAATCCCAATTCTACCATCCTCTCCTCACAGGAGAAGTGCTCCACTCCTAATACTATTTGTGACTGTCCTATGAGCTCGCTGTAGCGGAGAATCACCTCCCTCAACTTGTTCACCACAATTCTTTTGATGCAGCCCAGAAATTAATTAGCTTTGTAGTCTGCGAGTGAATATTGCTTGTTCATATTAAAGTTTTCATTCCTTGATACACCCAGGTCCTTCTTCTCAGGGCTGTTTTCAATCCATTTATTGCTGGTTGTTATTTGCATTTCAGAGATGTGGAACTCATTCAAAGGAAGACTAGTGGTCATTGTTTTCACTTCTATAATTTAAAAGTATGTAAGAGTAAGCTATAGGCCTACCTTCAAAGGTAGCCTGAAATTTCATTGGGATGCTTTTCAGTGTTAGAGCAAGTATATCTGGACTGGTCCTCAGTATTTTCCAGGTCTCCCTGTGTTCAACAGAATGGTGCTATTATTAGGTCACTTCCATTGTTTAGACAGGGAAGACCGAACATCTTTTCAGCAAGCGGATGAGACTTTAGTCTCAGTGAAAAATACAAGAGCTGGCAAATATCTCGAGAGAGCTATTCCAACTCTAATGTCTCTGTAGTAGATGTGCACTGTTTGCTTGCAGCTAAAGGAAATATGTTTTGAAAAGCAATGATTGAATACCTACCTTCCCTAAAATGTATTTTGCTCTTAAAAACATTTTTATAAAAATTCTTATTCTTTGCTATCTGTTCTTTTATACGGCATGGCTTTACAGAGATGCAGTAATTACTAGCAAGGGTGTTGAAGAACTGTAAAGAAAAGTGTCAAAGCAAGCTACTGGGACAAATCCTACCAGATACAGTGAAAATTTCATTTATTTAAAAAACCTGCATTTTAAATAGCTGTAGACATTGTTACAGTGACTTCTATGTTTGCCTCCTCTGTCCCTAGAAATAATTTTTAAGCATCTAAATCACAGCTTGACCTCCATACATGTATTTATGTATTTGTTTATTTATTTTAAAGCTAACATGTCATTGCAACATGGTACAGATAATTTGTAATTGATGCCAGAAACAGATTCATTTTTCACTTTAAAAAATGGAATGGCAGTCTGTGCCCAGTATTCTTTCTGAAAGTTTCAGAAGGATTTGTACAATATAATCACAAATTATAATTGTGTCATTACGCATAATTAGTCTACACCATTACATCACATAATTGGATCAGTTCAAGTTCTAATTGCACGGTTAGTGAGATTTAGTCTGTTTGGGATATAATTACACTAATTTCATAATTCTGGAACTATGGAGCTGCATTTTGGAGGAGTAACATTTATTTTTGTGGTTCTGTCTCACAGAAGGAAAATGTTAAAATGGTATTTCGGTTGTATAACTGCTCCCATTTGTTTTCACCTGTATGGTATTAATCTCTATGTGTATTGACAATGTAAAGGATTGTACGCATGAAGACTAGAGAGTTAGTTAGTCTACACTAATCTTAAACATGCCACTAATATCTACGCTAACATTAAACATGCCACTTTAGATGATGGTCTACAAATGAACTGATTAAAACATAGTGGTCCGTCCATGACAAAAAGTTGTTGGGCAAAGAGCAGGACCAGAGTCGGATTGTGAGCAAATGGTGGGGTTTGAGCCACAGTGTTGTGAGGGAGCCAGTTCAGAAAATGCTGATGTGCTATTACTGGGACATTTTTAACATCCCTTTAATTAATTTTAATGTACTTTATGAAACAGCTGTGGGTGGGCATGCAACACCAGAGATGCAGTGTGGAATTTTGCCAGCAGTCGTAAAGCAAAAGTCATGTCAAATAGCAAAAATCCTGACATTGACTTGAGATATTGGCATTTAGAAGCAATAAGAGTATATTTCTTATCCTGTTTTTTTACTTTTCAATGACAGCCTGCTCCTCTTGTAACACTAACTAATATATTCGTTATCCCAGTAATCTCCTGGGATGCATTATGAGTGTGGCCAGTAGGTCAAGGGAGATTTTCATCCTATGTTTCTGTGTAATCTTCCCTAGGTGATCCTTTTCTAAAAGGGAGATTGGACAAGATGTTCTTCAGAGGTCACTTCCACCCCCTACCATTCCGTGATTCTGTGATATGATGGTTTCAGGTTGAAAAGTCAATAAGGTATAATTTTCCATATTCCTTCCACCTGTTCTTTTAAGCTAAAGGAACTACATTAATTTCATTTTATTATCTTGAATTTCTAGTTTTAACCTGTGTCTTTTAGAAAATAGTTACTATATATCAACAAAATCATGAAGATTTTTTTGTATTCCTCATTTTTACATAAAGAAATATTGAAAATATTGGTAACCCTTCCTAGCATTGGAAACAGTAGTACCACCAGAAATACTGAAATTTCCAACAGTAACAAATACTTGTATAGAAACCCACCATCTCTATCTTCAAAGCAAATCCCAAAATAACTGCATGTCACTGAGATTAACTTCTGTTGGCATATGCAGACACGTTTTTGTTGCTTCTACGGAATCACTGACTAGTTGGGGTCAGAATGGACCCCTGGAGTCTGTCCAGACTTATCAACCTGTTGCTTCCTACACTAAGAGGGGAAAATCTGTCTAAGCTTCATTCTGTAGAACAGAAATTTTCTTTTTTTGCCTTGCACACAACTTGATATTCTATATTTTTGTTTGGGTTTTATTGGGGGGGTGGTTGGGGGTGTGGGTCCTGCTAACATATAGCATTCTTCTCTTATATTTTTATATTAGAATTATTAGTTCAAGATTTGGTGACTATTTCTATGTAATAGATGATGTCAGCTATCACTTATTGTCCGATCACGATGCTTTATCTTTATTTTAATACTCATGGTTAAAATTGTAATGCAGAAGAGGATTTTTGTAGGGCTTCCTACTAAAACCAGTTTTTCTAGAAAACCACCTTACAGGAAAATAATAGATGGTCTAATGGAAGAAAATGTGCCCTAGAAGGAGGGATGGAGAAATGGGAAGTGAAGGATGTATCCCAACAAATAGTGTACAAATATTGTCATCAAATAATAAACTGTGAAAGCTTCTTAAGATAAAATGAATATATTTCTCACTGCTACGAATTTTGCTGTGTCTGTAATATAATGCATCAAGTCACTTGAATAAGGAAAAGTTCACATGTTTCTAGGAATGAAACCACTGCACACTTCAACCATTTGAAAAGATGTCACTTAAGATGAAATAAGGACAGAACTGGACAAAAGAAAAATAAAATCTGGTTAGCACTAGTCTGTACAGTCCTCTAGATTTCCTCTGTAGAAGAGGTTAAAAAAGACATTTGGCTTGGTCCAACTTAAGAGTCTCTACTGCTTTTATATGCTAGGCTGATATTCAAACCATAGGAAATTCTACAACCTATTCAGTTAATTCTAAAGTAATTAGGTATCCAAATCACTTCAGAATCTATTGCCTTCCAATTTTCTTAGACTGCCTCACAATGCACTGCTAACCTGAAGGTCACATAGGGAAGGGAAATGTCCTTTAGAACACAAGCATTATGGATGAGGAAATACAGATGCTCTTTCTCGGCAAACAAAGCTAAGACAGTTTGGTTTCCTCCCTTTGTAACTGTAGGATTCTCTGAATATTTACTTTCTGATATTCCTGACTAAAGCTCTCATATTAATAGTGTTTCATCAATAATTGATGCCTCTGTAGATGGTCTTAATGAGGAACTATTTTCTATTAGATTATATTTATATCTTGTTGCTTTTATTGATATTTAGCTCTAAAGAAAAACTAAAGTCCCATTATATTAGGTATTAAACAAACTCATAGAATGAGTATATCATTGTGAGGAGTTTGCAGTCTAATTTGGCACAGAAACGTGTGAGAAAGGAAATGGAAAAACCTATAGTCTAAAAAAAGATTCACAATGGAGGCAAAAATAGAACTTCCATTGTCTTGTTCAGGCTCTTTTTCTGTCACGTTCTATAGTCTGCCTGATTTTAATAGTCTGATCCTTTGAATTAGTGGGCCATTTATTTACCAACAAAGCTAACCTTATGGCACAAATTACAACAAAAATATAAGGTTGCATTCTCTTTTTTGTTTGAGGGTATACATCTGTTATGCAGTCCAAATGTAATTACAAGCAATAGAAGTATTCTAGCCTTCTAAAGAGTGTTAAATGGAAGGCAGTAGAATTTGATAATCAGTACTTGACAGTAAAAAAATGAAAATTTCTTCTGAAATGGTAGTTGGAGAAAACACTCTGATAGATGGAAAGAGAGCAGTGGGTTGAGAATCAATTCTTACCACCAGAAAAGAAACAGCATATGGAAACCTAGATTAAAGCTTTCAGAAAGGATGCTTGGTTAACGGACTTTTTTAATAGACTTATTTTTCAGTTTTTGTGATTTAGTTGGGCTGCCAAATGGGGTGGCAAGCTACCAACAACACTAATACTCTATCTGTCTACAAGATGCAATAGTGATCCTAATTAAGACCCGCAAGTGAAAGCACAAGCAGTTGAATGCAAATTGCAAAATTCAACTCACTGTTTATACAAGAACGAAAATTCTCTTCTCTTGGTTGTATTTCTTTATTGAGGTTGAATTTATAATTGACCATTTCTCTGGTGTTTTGGGAGCAGTAATTAGAATGAGCAGCTTGAGCTTCTTTCGTTTGAAAGAAAATCCTGAAAACTATCATAGTTACAAGACTCTCCATGACACGTAAGTGACACTAATAATATTGCTAAATGTTCCAACTGATCTCAGATTTTAAACGACGCATGAATTCAACTTAGGATTTTCTTTACACCCTCCAGACATGGAGAGTGCGAATGACTTCAAAGCACATAGGGACTGTGAGATTCAATGTCTGATTTCGGTAGGGGCCCTTTATACTCTCCAGTAACTAATAATTCGGTAGACACTACACCTGATGAGCAGACTTTCAGCCCACCACCATACTACTGGAAAACCTCGTTTTGATCTTTGTATGCTGAAATTTACTTCAGCTGGTACTAATTACACCAAAACTTTTCTGACAAAAGATGGTATATCCCGTCAAACAGAGCTAATACCAGAAATATCCTAGTTCACAGCTTGCCATGCTGTCTAGTCAAAGGCCTTGCACAAAGGTTATCTGCAATATTGGCTCCTGATTCTGCTTGAGGTGGTTTAGAAAATGGACTTTGGACCTGTGCACTACCAAAAACTGACATATGCTGGAGGATTGCTAAGACTTGTCAGTTTCTCTGATGGCATCACCCACATAAAACAGATGGAAATGTGGTTGTGAAATTCCTATACGTTGATTTCCTGTCTGTGGTATCAGCTAACTAAACAAATAAGGACTTCTAAGCCATCTGGTCTTTCAACTGGCTCTTCATTTTATACTTTAAGGGAAGGATAAAAGTGAGATTTAATATACAATACTGCATTGAAAAAAATTAAGAAGGTATTATTAATTTCCTCATACATTTGCTGATAAATAAAATACCAAGAACTGTCCATTGAAAACTGATTTTAACAAAGACAACTGGAGCCTCTGTTTATTTTTGCCCTGCAATAGCTGTGCGCTGAGTTTCTAGAACTAGGGAAATTTAGAAACTGGTCAAGTATGTGCAGAATATAAGAAGTCTCCATAAATTCAGAAATTGATAAGCTCTCAAAATGTAGTTCAATATAGAATACCACCTGAAAATGCACTCTCAGGCTGTAACATACTGTTGCATGTGTTGTGAAATTTTGCTAATGTTCTTCTGTAATGCTACCTTCAGCTTCTTGAACTGCTAATTGGGATAAAGAGGTTCTGTCAGGAAATTAAAAAATACTATTGCAACAGTTTCACACTTGAAGAAAAATAACATAGATATTTTTTTATCACTTTAAACAATAGTGGGAAAAGATCCTCTAAATGGCCACTTTTGAACTAACATTGCTTCCATCAACTGAAAGGATTGTTCTCTGCTTATGCTGTTGAAGAACTCTTAGCTTAAGATGAACAAGAGAGAATTCCTTTTTCTATAAAAGCGTCATTGCTTTTTCTCTCACCTTGCTTCCTCTTCACCAGAAGGGATAAATGACAGAGAAATTCCTGGGTTTTTTTTTTTTGAGAGAGAGGTTTTTAAAAGAAGAATTAAGCTAGTTCAGAATTAAAATTTGCCTGCTGTCAGGTATTGAAATTCTTTTCTGTAGGTGAGTGACTGTGTCTTTCAGTGGCCAAGAAAAGGTAGCCTTACAAATACTATACTAAGGCACCTTCTCTCTGTTAGCGAACAGGCTAACAGAAGTTAGCTTGTTTTTGTCTAGACTGAAAAGTCAGCAGCTGTGACATGATCTCCTGTTGCATGCCTGACCCTGTTACAACTTGCTTATTATTCAATAAAATATCTTTTGTTAGTTTATCTTGCATGTGAATGCCTGGCCATGGTGAAAGAGGATCTGAATTCAAATCTGAAATCTCATTGACATTCAGGAAAAACGTTCTCTCTCTAGTTTCTTGTCTTCTGGGATGAGCACTGCTGGTGACCTGCCTTTTCAGGATGTTCATTGTTTTTAACAATGGAAGCAGTATTCTCTTTTCCTGCAGTCCAAGGCAAGTTGCACTCCAAGCCCTTACACTATGGCTACAGTCTATAGAAATAGTCCATAATTTTTCTAATACTTACCACAGAAACACTTAGAGATCAACAGAGATCAAGGCTACAGTGTTATGTTTTGATGAATCACCAGAAGCTAACAGACAGTGCCTCTTGAAAAGCCTGAGGTATAAATATATACAGCAGGAAAATCCTATGGGTAATGAGCTGGTAGGGGTGGCTGGTCAATGACACACCAGATCTGGGACTGTGAAAAAAGCAGCAATAGCTGTGAATTAACCAAGTGATGCACTGCTAGAGAAAGATAAGGAAAACAGACAAAATAAGGAAGTAAAGGGAGCATCAATGGAGAGACAGATAAGAAGAAATGTTGAGTATCAATGCTGTGAGGCAAAGCATAGAGCAGGGATGGAAGTAATGTCCAGTAACCAGAAGAGATGGTTTCCATTGCAGAGAAGCTACACACAATCCAGAGACTGCTAAACTATATAACCCACACAGGAGCCAGGAAGTGTTCCCAAATTCATAACATCCATAACCTGAGGCAGCCCATAGAGTACAAAATTTACTTTTTTCAGTGAAAGTCATGTCAGCTGTCTGCATGGCTGGTGCTTTATTCTTGCTTCTTTCAGAGACAACTCAAATAATTTGTTGTACCCTGAATCAATCCCAGAAGTGTCAAAAGACTCAAAACCCGAGGAACCTGAAGGTGATGTAGAATACTGACAGGAAACAGTCTATTCTTCTCACCGTAACAGCACTTCCCCCATTTTTATCTGTCATCACAGCTATGACAAAGATGAACACATTCGGTACCTTGAGTCTAACTGACTGATGCAATGGATGCCCAGACTCCAGCTACTAGCAACTCCATAACTATTTGTTTCCTAATTTGGAACAAGCTCAGCTGCATTACCTGAATGAAGCCACACTGACTAAAAACACTTGCTGAATTTGGTACTAGGAGGCAGGAGCTGGATTGACAGCTCTGATAGACAAGTAAAGAATACTGTTATTATTGTTTAATTGCCATGGCAACGAAACATGGCCTTTTTGCTGAAATAATGTCATGGCAACACCTTGCTCATTGTAAAAAATAATAATCAGTCAACCTAGATTGCTATCGGGGCTGCACTCAACTGAAAACTGTAGACTTAGGAAAGAAAGGTTAATAAAATACACAGAACAGAAAACAAGGTTAGAGGTGATGTTTTGCCTGTGAGGCGTTTTTCAGAATGCAGAAGGAAAAGATTAGCTGCAAAGACAAGATGAACATTAGCTCCCTATTTTCCCCTTTCTACCAATAACCTCTGAATAGTCTTTCCAAAGTGCACAAATATCCCTGCAGCCATAATGCCACCTTGAACCTTGTTATCTATCCCAGTTTTCAATATATATCGCTATCAATTCTTTTTCTTGCAATCTTTTGCAGCAGATTACAATTTTTTTCACACCCATATTGGGAATCTGGATCTCTAAGTAATCTGACAATATCTTATGTACTTCTTTTTCAGTTACTGGGAAAACTGAAATTTTCTGAAATAGCAGCTGTGATAATGACATTTGTCTTCTCAGAGTATGTCTGTGTACACTAAGCACACCCATGAAGAAACCGTACTGATTCATTTTGACCTATTTTCTTCCATTATTGTCATTGTTACATTAAAATACAGACTAATAGAATGAACCATGAGAAAAATAAAACGCTTGATCATCTCAAATCAGTTCTTAAATGACTGCTTGCTGCACATCTACTTATATTACTTTTTAATGTTTTATATGCTTTAAAATAGCTGTATCCAAAGAGATTAATTTATCACAACCTTTAAAACATTATATATGCTGAGAACTGCACTGACACACAGAACCATTGTGAAGTTTCAAGCCAATGGACTTTAATAATACAGGTGAAATAATTAAAAGTCTTACTGAAGAAGAAAAGGATACGTGTTCAACTGTTAGACCATGATTATCTTCTTGATTCCAGTTTGATTCCTCAAGAAAACTGTATACTTTGAACATCTGGAAATGAAATGGAACACCTACTGTTTTATATATGTATTAAGGAGCTAAGTTATATTTGATTTTTTTGATTTTTAACTTGACTGTGGATTTTTATTTTTACACAATATTTACATTAGAACTTTTCTTGATACCGAGGGAATGGCTGGCTCTAATTTTGGAGTTGTGTAAGGACATAGATATTGCCCCTTATCTTTGAGTATTAAACAGAACAGGAAATGCTCAATGCAAATCAAAGCATTTTGTTGAAGTGCTTTAATCAAAACCAGCTCTTTTGAAGATGCATCAGAAATGGTAAGTTACTGTATGTAGCAAAATACAGACATCTGCAGGGAGTTGTTAACATTTTATTCTAATTTGCCCATGCTTAGCTATCATGCTTGCTGGAATATACTGCTGGATTTCAACGTGGCTACACTTCATTGCCCACAGTGTATTGGAAGCTTACATTAACACATGAAAAAAAGAAGTGCTCTTAATGCTGTGAGAGTATCAGGTCTTTATTATGTCAGGAAAGCAAACACAGGGCCTCCCCTAGGTATTTCCATTTCCTAAAGGCGTATCCATTCTGGCTGTACATGCTGCTTTTATTTCCCACAAGTGATTTTAACACGTTTCAGGAGGGACAGAAAACCCTTTTCCCCACAATGTGCTCTGCCTGCTCTGACACACTTCTACAAAGGCCAGTAGCTGGTGTATCTGCAAAAGCAAGCTTGCAGACACCTTTTCTATACCAGGGAGGGTCCCATAATCCCTCCACTACATATGGGAATATATCAACATATTGATGTGTGCTTGATATACATATGAATATGTGATGCATAGAAAATAGCCGATAAAAGTTATTATATTACTGTGATGATCACACCTAATTATTTTACCAGATGTCTGAAGAGATTCTGTCCTATAATTTATATTGTTTCTTCATAGGAAGTGGGTTTGTAGCTGCTATTTCTATAAATGTACTCTTCTTTGTAATCAGAAGGGTTTCCTGCTTTTGGAGAAAGCAAGCACTTCAGAGATGAGCATATAAGATAACAGTATTGCTATGAAAATATAATCTCTATGATAAAAATAAGACTTATAAAGACTCCTGAATCTGAACTTTAGTGAATGTTCCAAGTCTGTAGGTACATTATGCAGTTTCTGTCTACATTAATGCAAGACAAAATTATGTTCTCTTCTGAATCAATAGAGATGTGGTTTCAATGAAGATAAGACACTACCAGCAGCTGAAAATACCATCTGACTCTTCACCGTTATAGTCTTTATCACATTGGCCTGCCAATATAGAGCTTGCATTGCACACACCCTTTTACTTATGCACTATATATATTCAGAAGACCAAATAAACCTCTTTTCAGAGTGTTCTTATGGTTAAACAGCTGAATAGCTGACGCGTTGAAAGCTAGATGCTGTTCAGAATACTGACAGGTGACTAAAGAGCTAGTTTTGTACTTAAGCTCATCTCGGTGAGTACAAGATCACACAAGTCTTGCTTTAGGGACAAGATTTTACCTGGTTTGTGATTCAGGGTTGAATCCAAAGACAAAAAGAAAACGATTTAGCCACCTACCTGAGGAAAGGGTGGTATTTTGGTAACTACATCTAAAATGGTGTTTCTGAAAGCCAGGCACACATGAACATCAAAGGCACCTCATCTTCATAATTTTTGCCTTTTTTGAACTTCCCAGATAGCTTAACTTCTAGGCAATTGACAAGCTGTTTATGTTTTGGCACAGTTGAATACTGCACTGTACAGCTTACACAGAAGACCAGGCTAGATGTCAAGCAGATGTTCCTTCCTTCAGAGAAGTTCCCCCAGGGTCTTCCAGACCCAGTAAGCATTATCAGGGTAGAGCTGATGCACACAGACCAGATCACTCTCTCAGAAAACACAAAGTATTTTCACAGCTACTGGATTCTTGCAGAAGAACACAGTACAATTAATTGTTTGCTTAAATCATAGTAGGACATGGGACACAAAAGCTAGCTCCTTCCTGTGTTACAGGGATTTCCTCCTTCTTACATCTGTGGTCAGAGCTAATAGACTATGCAGAGCATAACTAAGGTTCATTGGGCCACAAAGAAACTAGACATCAGCATGACTCCTCTGTGAGTGGCACATCCTCTGTGACTTGGCTGCTGAGTAGCTGCCTCAGCTGTGCTTTGTATTTCAACCCCCCCAAATCCTGCATTCCTTTCTGCAAAGTGACAAAGCAAGCTTCAACAAGCATGTTGAACTTGTCTTCCCTCCCCCAGCTTCCAATGTTACCTGGAACTCAGGAGTTGTTGCATTTGCCCAAGGATAAGCAACAAGGGATTGAAAGTTTTCTGAAAGCTGAAGGGATCCTCAAATGTAGTCTGTGCCCTATCCAGATATTGGGTATTGGGTGGCTGGAAATGGCTGTGACTGGTATCTACTGCAGCTGCAACACTAAATTCCAGAGATTTTTAGGCATAATCTGGTCTCTGTGATGAAAGCATTCATGATATACAAGGACAGCATTTATTGTGGCAAATCCAAGAAGATGTATTTTATATAGAAACTGAGTACATTCTTGTAATTTTCATGTTTTTTAATAGTCCAGCTTCTTACAAACATGATTCCATCTAGAGTACGCAAATGCAAACTATACTTGGTTATGCAAAATAGCAGCAAATCAGGTGACAGCTAATGAATCTCTGTCAAGCACAGAAAATTCGTCTGTTCAAAAAGGTATAGTTGAGCACGGCCAGTCTCCAGACCTGACAGCTATACTTTGCATATATATCTGAACCACACATGCTTGGTCCTTTGACTGTTTCTTGGTTTGATAGGATATGATTTAGTGTCATTCCTCTGGTCTGGTGTGATATGTCTGTGCTTTCATAAGAGAAAATGGAAGGGATTAACCACCCTTCAGCATGAAAAAAGATAATGACTCAATAAGTTTTACAATCATCTATGATAGCAAATACATACTAATGTTTTTTGCTTGACATACAACTCCAGTACAATATAGAATCATTAGGGATCAGATGGGTCCTCGAAAGATCATGTAGTCCAGTCCTCCTGCCACAGCAGGACCAAGTCACACAGGAACAGATCCAGGCAGGTCTTGAATGTCTCCAGAGAAGGAGACTCCACAACCCCCCTGGGCAGCCTGTTCTAATGCTGCATTACCCTTGTTGTGAAGAAGTTCCTGCTGATATTGTTATGGAATCTCCTCTGTTCCAGCTTGTACCCATTGCCCCTTGTCCTATCACCAGATGATCTTGAGAAGAGCCTGGCTCCATCCTCCTCACAGCCACCCCTCACATATTTATAGACATGAATGAGGTCACTCCTCAGCCTCTTCTTCTTTAAGAGGAGACTCAAATCCCTCAGCCTTTCCTCATAAGGGAGGTGCTCTGCTTCATTCATCATCTTTGTTGCTCTACGCTGGCCATCCTCCAGCAGCTTGGTGTCCTTAAACTGCTGATGAATACCGTTAAAGCCTATTATTAACATTTTTATTTCATTTGGGAACAGATGAACAATGTGAAGTAAAAATCAATACTCAAAGCCTAAATCTTTGTGGTGTGGTATTTTTCATGTCAGTATGATGCAAAGTTGTGTTCAATTTATATTTCTTGGTGGTCGCCAGTATGAGAGTACTTTGAGATTTACTTAAGTATAAGATACTAAGTGTAATTTGCATCTAATAGTGCTAGCTGAACTTTTTGCTATCCTCATGAGTGTATGAATGTCAAAAAAGACTTAGCATTCCAGAAATACCACAATGAACTAAACATGAAGAAAAATGCCAGGAAAAAAAAACCCCAACACATCAAAGCTGAAACATGTTTTCAATCAATCTCTGCAGATGAGTCAGCTAGGAACATCAAGATTGTATAATGACCTGCAGAACAGATTCCCATGCACAGCTGTATGAAGTAAAACTAGAGCAAATGAACTGTGCAAACTATTATTGTCAGTGAGAGCCTAAGTAAAGTTAACATTTATTTGAACCTTTATCTGTTCTAATGAAATTTTATTTCAGAGAGACACTAAAAGCACAACATAATGATGCTTCAGTCTCTCTTGGTACAGAAAGAAATACAAAATTCACCTGTTTTGGACTCCTAGTTAGAATGACTTTCATGTCCTATCTTGAAAAAAAAAATAAGACCCCACTCTGTCTTCAAAGCTTGGCTGGATTAGCCCTTTTCCATAGCTACAAGACTGCATACTACAAAAATGTGCCAGAAGTGAGCATGTTTGTAACGGTATTTATGTACGCAAACAGATGTGTATATGCATACGTATGCATCTTTGTGCACACACATGCATTCACATACATGTATAAATGCAGATATCTGCAAATGCACACAAGTGTATACTTGTATATTTTTATCCTATATAAGAATCAGACAGTGACTTCTTGGTAGCACTGAGGTGCAGCTTATTTTTTAATTCTAACAAGGAATTGCCATAATTCCTCTTTTAAAATTACATGTAGCTCATCTATGTGCAGCTGCTCACTGTACAGAACTGGTTGAGATGTCATTATGAAACCTGTAATCAATGAAAGTTCACCTACTTAGAGCTTTGCTTATAGTCTGACATTCACCTTTGAAATGTTCTAATACCTCTGTGATCTTTTAGAGGATGAAGTACCTGTGCCTACACAGATTTTTCTTATTTTAAAGTAGATGCTACAAGAAAGAATTTTAAATAAATGTTCAAGACAAAATTCTTGTTTATTCAGAAAAAAAACAGTAAGCTCAGTTCATTGATACCATTCCTCTGTTTATCTGCTAATGTGTTTATGTGAGCAGATTTTTGTTTGCTTAGCCTGTGAATAGGAGTCGACTCATGCACGTATGCATGCACAAGTGCTAGTGCTGCAACAGTTCATGTGCTTGTCTCAAGAGCTGATGGTGGCATGGGAATTTATCTAACAAGGAAACACAAAGAGATGACAAAAAATTTAGGCAGGTAGAACATAACAAACGTACTGAAAAAACTCAAAAAGTGGGCAATCTTTATACGTTGGGAACTGCTGCTTCTGGCTGCAACAGGACTTTGCTGAGCATAGCACATAGATAAGGTGCCCACAGGCATATTATGAACACCTCACAACCAACCTTTGGTTGAAGTTAATGATTTGACGAGTAATTTCAAAGGCTGTGCACACTGGAATACGTCCAAGTATATTGTCTATATTTGTATGCATTTCAAAAACTGATCACTCAAGTGTGAGAAAGCACTAAAAGAATTTGGGCAGGTTTTTTTGAGTTTTCCTTCTTTTTCCCCTTCAACCTACTCTGAAGTCTGATATCCACAGGAAAAATGAAATCCAGGAAAACATTCAGTTCCATGTCTCCAAAGACAAAAGATTACACAGTCACAGAAAGAGAACTTCAGGTGACATTATTTGCCAGTTAGTGACACCAAACTGCTTGGCTTGAACTAGTTATACGTAGTGACAGTGTTAATGACCCTGCTTCAACCCTGGGATTCAGTAGATGCAAATGGAGTAGCCAAACAACATACTTGGTCAGGCTAAGAGCAACACAAATTTAAGGGATTGTATACAGTATATTAATACCAAAATAGTTTCATAGCACATAAAGCAACTCATTTAATGAAAAACAAATACTGCTGCTGTACTCTGCATTCCTTTCCCATTTTGCTCATCTGAATGTTGAAGTTAATGTTCAACGCATTCAATATTTAGACGTGTCTGGTTTGGATTGTTTATTTTGTTAAACATATGTTTAAAATACTATGCAAACAGTGACCACAAAATGATGGTCAGAAGAAGTAATTTGACACAGATTAAAAACACTACATCCTGTCTTAAAGCATGCAGATGCATCAGATGAAGTTTTCAGATCACTTTAAGCTCAGTGATTCAAGACTTCAGGTCATGCTTGATGATCATAGTCTGTTGAGTATAAAGAGCAGACACAGAAGTTTCTTTCATCAACAGTCTTTTGCTTTTCCCTTGTAGCAGTTTATTCAAAAAACTGACCAGGAAATCATATCTGAAACCTCAAAAGCTATAGTGATGATTAATATTTAGGTTGTCTGCTCTTTGATTATTTTTCAGTTAGAATGATTGATAAATATCCCTCTAGCAAGTAATAATTCTTGACTGACAGATTACTTCCCTCTCAGACGTTTTGAATCAAACTAACACAGACATTTTGATCACACTTCATTCTTTTATATTAATACAGCATAAAATGCTCCTGCAGCTACATATGTGTCAGATAGAAATACTATATCTAATTCATAAATATTTAGTTATAACAAATCTTATGCCCAAAGTTTCCTGGATTGCTAAGAAAAACGTAAATACAAAGATTTATCTCTCTTAAGAAATCTAAATACTGGTTGTGCTCATTTATATGGTGCAGAAAAGGGCCACAGAAGAGAAGGACATAGGCCCTGATGGCTGTTACTTCAACAGATTCCCTAAGAATGCTCTGCAGTGTAAAATGTAAACAGAAATGGCTTTGTCCCAAGGTGGCTTTTGTCTAACTCTAATTTGGTAATGCTAAATGTTACAAGAAGAAAGAAGATAAATGTTATAACGGGATCATGAGGCAGGTCACCATAATTGTTTCTTGACAGGAGAGAAAGCAATGGGCCAGATCCAAAGGTACCATGGAGAAGCCTACACTCATTTACATTAGCAGACAAGGCTTGATTTACACTGAATAGAGAGGGTATTATCTCCAAACAGGAAACCTAGCAATTCAATGATGAGTAACTAACGAGCTGTCAAAGCTTAAACACCAGTCACCCACTTGCCTGTATCTGGGGAAGTGATACACAGCCAGAACTATATGTGTAGCATTTAAGCAGTGCCACAGATGGGGAATTTAGCACACTTGCTGAAAGTATTCCAGGAATCCTTAAACCATATTTAAGCATCATCAGTTGTATATAGAAAAATGCACAGTTATCAAGAATGCCATCTAGTGTACCCTCCAGCCACACTCAGCTGCAACAAACTCTCAGAAATAAGGTGAAATGATTATGAACTGTATGTCGTTCTGGATTGTGATAGATGGGACTATTAATAGCAACCTGAGAAAAATCAGATGGCTGAACCTAAAGGTACTCACATGGTTTTTCCAAACAACTTTTTTCTATAGGGTGGTACAAGATTCTTTGTATATAATTCTATAAAACTATTCCCACCCCATTCATCCTGCCTCCCTAATCTTTCACTAAGATACCTTGTGCTAACTCTATAACCAGAGTCTTCCAACCTTCTCTATCTCTGAATCATGCTTAATGTAGGGAAGAAGACATTTTGTGAAACAAGGCTCCTGGATAGTTCCCTGAATTCTGAGATAAGCGTTAAAATGTGCAGTGATATGATGTTATCTGGCAAGTGGCTAATCTTAATCTTACTATCTCAGAGTTTTCCCAGTATACAGTAACAAATTGTAAATACCCAACTCTTTTCCACCATCCACATCACATCTTTCAGTTCTTCACACACTGAACGACTGTACTTATCTCTGACTTCTGTGAGAGCACAATGTGTGAAGCAACAGCAAAGGCTTTCCGTTACCCTCTCTCATTTCAAATCTACTGACTTGTAATGGTTTGCTGCTCCATCTCAAGCCAGTTTTCTGTCAGCTGTGGGCAATACTACGGTGAATTATTTACATGAAGATAATTTCAATTTTTGTACAGCCTACCGGCATTTCCAAGGAAAATCTTACTATGACCCCTGCTGTGTTCCAATTGCTCAGACACATTATGTTATCATCTATTATGTTAACATTGGTCATGCTAAGGTATTAGAATTTCTGTTCTACACTACATTTCACATTAAACAACCCCTTCATTTTCGTCTATGCAAACAAATGTTATTTAATGAGAGAGGAAGGGCTAATTAACAGGGAACTAGTCTAGCTTTTAACTTCCCTAGTCACGGTGTACTTCCTGCATGGCTTTCAGCAATGCGCTTAGTTATACTCTAACTTCCTTCTTTGTAAATCAAAGAGAAGGGCACAGCTGCCACTAGAGTTTGGTGAAGGTAAATATGTGTAAGACCATGAAGAATTTGCACAGAACAGTAGTAGAGGCAGGTAATATATTAGACACATCCGATGCTTTGCCTCACTTCCAGCAATGCTAGCGTCTGCTCTCATCTTTGTAGCGTATTTGCAAAAAGCTTTGTTAATAGCACTGCCAGTTTGTTTTAAAACTGAAAATGAAAAGGGTAGATGCTTAAGGTGTTTAGAGAGATTGCCCTGAGCATAATCTGCAGTTTAGCTGTCAGCTGCAGCATACCAATGATGCTGGCTCAGAAGGAAGAAGGCTGAATTTCTGCTCTCTCAGCTGCACAAATGCTATGAAGGCTGACAACACATACACAGATAAAGAGTATGGAAATTATTGTTCAGTAAACTGACTTACCACAGGATACCAAGTGTTTCTCTTACATAAGTTTCATTGAATCGAAACCCACATATTATTTATAAAACCACTAACAATTTTCACAAAGAATGCACCTTCATCGCTGTCAGTGGAATGGCTTCATTAAATGAAAATATACACGTCTAACACTGTAAGGACTGGAGTTATATTATCAACTACCAATTTTAGATTAAATTATTTCTTAGCAAAATAATGTCATTAACATACTTATGTTCTATATTTTTCATTATAAGAATAACATAGAATGAGGGATCCCGAGCACCCTTCTTAAGCCAAAAGATCTTTTGTTGCAGAGTCTCTCAGAAGATTCTATACACATTCTCAACCTGATTAATACATGGGAATTGAGCAAGCAAACAGAACTAGGAGAAAAGAGATCAATACTGAATGTTTAGGGAAAACAATATTATATGGTAGAAGAACTTTCTTTATCCATAGTTTTTCTCTGGTTACATTGCAGAAGCTCCTGATAATTGCTGTTATATGACAAGTATCACTCTCCAGTTCCATTAGCCATAGCATCTCGAAAGCAGCTGGACAGTATCTCAGCATGATGTATGATTTGCTCCAGAGTTATTAAACAGCAAAACAGCAAATGAAAACTTCTTATTATAGGTAGGCAAAGGGAAAGTCTGACTGAATGTTGCATCTTCACTACTCTGGGAAGATTAACAGCATCCTGAAAATAAGTACACCAAGGAAACTCAAAGGCAAAGACATTGCAAAGATAGGAGAAGAAAGGAAAAGAGAAAAAGGGTGGAAAAAGAGATTATTTAGTTAATATAAAGTTAAATATTCTGCATAATTCTGAGCAAGTGTACAGCAGTAAAAGCCAAAAGCTGTTATGTTGCAGACAATGAGTTCATATGAGAAAACTTCATGATCTGTCTACAATATTGTCTTTAAATGCCTGATGGTATTCATTGGTATTTAAAAAGACTTTAAACTACAAATATAGGCATGTAGAATAACACGGTAAATCAGTAGGCCTGAAAGAATTGGAAAGCAGATATGTTTCTCGGTAAAACTGGTATGGCTGCTTTGACATCACAGCGGCAAATCTGGCATCAAATAATGCCAAATTTACTCCATTTCTTTTTTCTAAGGAACTAAATTACTTCAGTCAATGAACGTCTCTGAGATCTTCACGGTCTTTAAATGATGAATGCAAATTTTCAGCTGCGCAATGAAACACTATCCAGGTCTCCAGATGGCCTCCAATTTCATATTCTCAGGGTCTGGTGAAACTGCTGTCCCAGCAAGATCTGTAGCTTGTCCATGCTACCTGAGTGACAAATGTGTCTGTGTAAGGGATTGCTTTAGCAAGAATGCTGTACCACCATGGAAAATGAAGCCTCTGAACTCCTCTGCAACACACAAGAAAGTCCCAAGCAAGTATTAACACACATAGCCCTCTCTGTGTGTGCTAGCAGAAGAAATGTCACCCTATTATGTCAAATTTGGCCCAACTTCAGTCACTGCTGAAGACAATGTAATTTCTTGTGTTTTAAATGACATTAATAATAATAAAGAGAGCAATTTTAAAGCTGCATTGAATATGTATATATGTATGTCTCCCTGCAATAGCAATAACTCTTCAGTGTTTTCCAAGTGTGCATTTTCTACTGCAGGAAGGTAAAATCCTCTTGAAAGTTCTTCTACCAAAGCAACAAAAATAAAGTATGAAAATAGATATTAAGCAGCCTAAAAGAAGGTTAAACGTGTAGCTAAGTAGCAAAGCCCCCAAATTATAGAGAAAATCAAATCTCCATGTTAGTATACACAGTAGGTTATTTATAAACATTTATTTAGGGAAAATAAATATCTGATCTCAAAGTTCATAAAGACAGTTTCCTGTGATTTCAGTGGAATTCAAACAGGAAATATTTTATAATATAGTTTATTAGTGTAAGAGCCACCAATTTTTGTGGCATTTTTCCACACACTTCAAATTTTTCAGTAGCATTTTTTAAGTGTGAATGCAAAAAACTGGATGCCGTTTAATTTCTGACAAGTGTAGCAGTTCTTTGTGCTTATGTTTAAAAACCCCACCTTTTATAAATTGGAATGAAGGTACAAAAAAATACCTTAACATTCAAGGTTTACAGACCTAAGCCTGACTAATCAGAAGATTTAAAGAAGACTTGATTATCAGACATTAGATGAAAATATAAGCTCTGTCACTTAAGTCACAGCAAACAGTAATGGTTGGAAGAAAAGTCAACTCTCTTCAAAACAACAGAAGGGATAGATGTTTAAGAGTGAGGGTGATTCATCATCAGAACGAAACCTCCAGGGAATTGACATATTCTCTCTCTCTTTATATCTTCATATGTAAATGCTGCTTAAAAATAAATGCAAATAAACACATAAGTCCTATTTACCCTTTCATGTAATTTTATACGGTATTAAGCATATTTTGCCCTCCTTTTAGCAGACTTACCTCTAGCAAATTTGGGTAGATGTATTCTGCAAGAGGTTGGACATTGCCATCGAGAATGATGTCATGGATATTCTACCTTTCGCTACAGAGAAGAAAACCATTATAGGCCAGCCACTTTTTACTAATGCCTAATTCTTACCGCAAACAACTCACAAACTGTTTTGTTAAGGTTAACATTAAAGAGTCCATTCCCTAGAGGGAAGCAAATTTACAGAAAAATTTAAATGAATTAAGCATGTCCCATTTTTTAAGGAAGACACTTATAGATGAACTTACATAAGACTCTCTGTGTTATATTCTGGCTGTATCCTCATTTCTTCCAAACATGCCATGAATTTAATGAAAACATTACACATACATGAATGGCTTTACCTGTTTTCACTCCATAATACACCTTCCAACAAGCATTCATTACTATTTATGTATTAATACTTTTGTTTTATTTACATGTGTCCTGTATTTCTTTACTGAAAGAAAGTGATCAAGCTTTTGAGCTTGCAGCTATATTCAGAGAAACTGTAGCACCAAGAAGTTGGTCATATCTTCACACCCCAAACAGATATAGAACTGAAACCCATCATCAGAGTCTAACTTGAGAGGCAGGTGAACACATCAGACAAGCAAGCAACTCCATCTTTACAGGCTAGAAATTGACTTTGTATGAGCTTTATAATAGAAAACTACAAGTAAAATCTAAGCCCAGATAGTAGGTCCTACACAAATTGAAGACTTTCTGGTAGCACAGAGTGTTTTTTTCAGTCAGCACTCACTTTGTCACATTTAAGTGAGCGGCAACAATTGAGAAAGAACATAACAAGAGTCAGCTTTATGCTCAAAAAATCCAAACACCCCAAACCCCATATTGAGCACAACTTGCCTAGCAAGTTGGTGGGTTTTGTTCATTGCCAGTGCCTTTTTTGTAGTTCAGTTAGGAACAGGGGACTGCAAGATGAGATCCAGAGTGCCTACTTGGTGCCTGAAATGAGAATTGGATGAAATGTAGGCAGTTAAGTCCAAAAAAATGATCCAGAAAACCCATGCAGCAAGTGGTTGCCAAAGCCAGCAGACACCAACACTCCAAAAACACTTTCCTATTCATCCAGTTTCCCCAAGACTTGTGCTTGTGCCCAGCTCCTACCTCATTTCCTCAGTCCCCTGGGGACAAGTGACCACAAGCCCACCCTCCGGCTGAGCTCTGCTACAAGCTGGTGTCATGATGTGAGCTCATAGGAACTTACTTCAGCCCAAGAAACAGACGCTTCAGCAGTCTGCAAGACATGGCCTGTGAGATGAGGCAGCAGTGCTGATTCTGAGCACTTTCTAGGGAATTTGTCATGTGGGTTTTGATGAAGCTACACATTATTTATGTTGCAGTTGGTCATAGTTTGCAGTTTTGCAAACTGTTTTTTATCAAGGGACTTCTGTTTTGCTCCTCCAGCATTAAAATTACTCCAGTGCACAACTCAGAGAAAACAACAACATTACAAACATATTGAAACAAGATGTCAGAGCCCTAACATTTCTTTTTATGAGCTAAGGAAATTCCACTATTCCAGAATGACAACTGTAGTGCTTCTGAGAAACCACTGTAAATCCTGATTGTGAACAGGCATGTTGTTTCGTCCAGGTTTATTACTAGGAAATACTGGGGAAAATGTGATGAGAAAGCCCGTTTTCAGGAAATCCAAACCAATTTCTTAGTGAGATTGAAACAGCGGGATTTTTCCCTGCAGCAAACCCAACCTCTAAAACCTTTAGAGGTTCACTCATCATTACACAAATGACTCTACATAAATCAGTCAAGTATAATTAGGCAATAAAATTTAATTCATGCACAAATATCCTGGCAATCAACCACGCTGGAACGAAATTTCAGAGTGGTAAATGGGAAGTTGAAAAGGTTTCTTGAAGCATGATTTAGGCAACTTCTGCCAGAATGTGACACAATCTTCTTACATCCATAACTATTTTAATGTGTATTATTGTGTTTTGCCACAACTGAAAACTCCTGCCCAACACTTTGGGCTCGATAGTTCATCTTGTGCTAGAAATCCAGGAGAAGCAATGTTGACCAAAGGTTTACAATCAACATGTAAAAATATATTTGGCATCAAACCTCAAAACTTGCCCCAAAACATTTTCCCTTTCTTTCTAAATTTGACATGTAAGTAAAGAGAGGTGCTCTGAGTTATTTGTATGTACTAGAAGAATTGACTTCATCTTTTCAAACAGAGGTTTTGCACTTGTGTAATTCTAAAAAGGAGTACATCCAAGCAAAACACCATAGGATTCCTATCAATGCCTTTTATTGGACAGGTTAAAAATAGCTGAATTTCAGCTCAACATAAAAAATGTACAAATCATTTCTTATTCCACATGACTGAGAAATTGCACTTGAAAATCTTACAGGCTATACATTACTTTAGTGCTTTGAAGAGGACACATCACCAGCCTTTCCCTATGGCACACAGGGATTATCTTGCATTTACATCACAGACACAAGGAGCAGGAAGCAGCCAAATTCACAGAAGTTAAGCCTTGAGTTTGATTCTTACTATCTTGAATAAGGAGGTCCTAGAGAGGGCTATTTTTCTGTGGTCCCTTATTTTTAGAATTGAACTACTGACTTTAAAAAAAGAAGAAAGTCGAGTGCCTTGTTTTTTGAGCAATGGAAGCCTCGGAAGATACGCAAAATATGTTCTATGCAAGGAGATTGTCCCTTTCTGGAGCCCTCCTCCTAATGCTGTTAAGCCAACTCAATGCTACTATTAAAGTATGTTTTAGGAAGAGTGAGCATGCTGCCAGAGCACACTCATTGAGAAAATCAGTAATTAAGGATCTGTGAGGACATACCGACCTTTAGGAAAGAATAATGCCAGGCTCTAGCAGATCTCAGGATTCATAGGGTTTTAAGGACCAAACCACTTTTAAATAGTCAACTTCTACCAGTCTTTTTCCCTCTCCTCATTCTTGCCTCACTTAGACTACATTGACACAAAGAATGATGTGAGGGAAACAGTGAAACTTGAACTTTCCTACTCTTGGACTCTTAAACAGATTTTTCCTCTGTAAGGGAAATCTGTCCCAACACCCAGAGACCAAAAGAAGGAAAAATACAGTCAAGTGAAGAGTCATAAGTAGGGTATTTTCCACCAAACCTCAGAGAGAATTCTGGCAGAGAATATAGTAGAAGGAAAGTCTGAAGGGAAGAAGAATCTTCTGAGATGAAGCCAAGAAAAACAGCTTTTTGCCCTCTATTCAGAAGTATATCCAAACAAATATCATTGGTCCTCATACAGACCAAATGGATGAAAATCAATAGTTTATGGGAATTCAGATGTGATAAATTCTTGATGCCTTCTGGATGTAAAAATCTTCTAACCCTGAGCTCTGTGACTCACTCATCTGCAGGAACCAAATAAATTTTCCCAAGTAATTCAGAAGCCTGCTGGCTCAGACCCACAGCAATGCTAGGGTGCTTCAATTGCTGTTAGCATGGAACTGCTATGAATGCTCACAGACTCTTCCTTATTTTCAGATAATGAGATATAAAATAAATCTCTGTCGAGCAGATTCAACCACCCTGCCAGACACAGGCTCACAGTGTGCACACAGTTCCTGCCGTTCTACTGAAGGGTAGTAATTTGTGAAATTGCCATCATTCTGGATGGATTCAGAGCAAAGGTCTCATGTTACAGCTACAGAAATTAGTCTCATCTTTTTATTTGAAACTCTATTGCTCTTTCAGTGAGACAAGGTTAGACATGACAGCTATGGCAACACTGCCACTGTTGCCATTCTACTCTTTTTACTTTGAAACTCTTTAACTTTCACTTTTTCTCCCTTATCAACCGGCAAAAAATCATGCAATGACATCTGAAGAATATTGTTCTTCACAATGAGATACAGTGAGCAGACACTAGTGAGGTATTCTATTTCTCCCATGACCACAGTTTCTCTATCCCTTCAGTCTTTCCTTTTTTAAAAACATCATCATCCCAAGAGATCCAGCACTCATAAATTTAATCACATATCTGTGGTTAGTTGGCAAGACTCTTGTACAAGCCTCCCGCACGTACAAAAGTTCAGGAAGGGTCTTTGGCTTTACAGCACTCTTTCCATGCTTTTCTAAAGTCCTTTTAAGAATATTATGATTAAATGTCAGCAGCATACACATTCAACCATGCATTTACTACCAAAATATTTTTTAAGTAATTTTGAACATACTGGGGAACAGCAGTTTGTGTAGGGCCTATTTTTTTAGATGGCTTCTTGCAAAATACCTACTTTTCAAATGTCACGCATTCAGTTTTTGTCCCATTCAAATGACTGGAAGCTGTGGCTCTGACCTCAGTGTTGACAGGATCATACCTAGTTGTCAGATCTCTCTAATTCATAAAAAAATGTTAGTTCATCATTCCCCTCTAATCCGATCTGAATTTTTACAAAGAAATAAAGTTTCCTTAGACCAGACTTCTGCTTTGATCTTTTATCTCCACTTAATTAGGAACTCTGAATCATCCTTACCTTGCCAGAATACCTTGTATCATTCATTTTCTCTTGGCCAGATGGAAAAAGGGACTGTTGGCTGCTTTCTATTTTCACCTTTGCACAGACAGTCTTACAAAAGTGACTTCTTACTCATTTTTAGCCTTTTGTATTGGTACTCTGCACAAAGTCTGCAACCTTTCAGTCCTACTTCCTTCAGTCTTTGTAACATAACCATTAAAAGACATTTGCTGCTTGCATGTAGTAAAGTGATATTAAACCACTTCTGAATTTTTTTATTCCCCTGTAGAACAGAGTAGCATTATGCTTGGAAAGGATTATTTGCAATAGATTCATTTAGCCTTATTAAGTAATTACAAAATAAACCAGAAGGAACTGTTTCCAAACCTTGTATGAGAGATAAACAGGTTTTAAAATGTGGCCTAATTGAATAATTACTCAATAGACCACAACAATTCTGATCTGTCATGTAGCTAATGTGCAGTTTCCAAAAACTACCTAATTAAAGTAATTACCCAATAAAACTGATAGCTCAAAATGAACTGCTTCTTTTCTTTGGGTACTTGATGCTCAAATTAAAACAATCTAATCGGATAATTTCTTTAAGGAAGTATTCTGATATATCAATCAATAACATATTAGAGTCTTCTTCCTCTTCTATCATTTTCCAGCTTTTTAAATTACTACACTGTTGAAGACATCACAAACCTCTTTGGTCTCTGGGCATCAAACAAAGGGTCATTTCATTTCCATGTAAAGATCAGAGATGCCTCTTCAGTGACAGTGTGACTCTTCCTTTTTCTGTTTGCTACTCTTTGATTTTAAAAAGAAAGTGTCAGACATCCCTTCGTAAATGTAGACTCTGTATGACGACTGCTTATTCCACCATAACACCAATGTATGTATTTGAAGTGCCAGTGTGACGTACTATAACTGGTGATTCTAATCATGCACACATTTTAGCAACAATGCTTTCCTTAGCGTGAATCTATTTCATGCAAATAAAATCATTTTGCTTAGAATAATTTATTCTTATACACCCTCTTTCCTTCTCCTCTGCACTATCCTCAGAATAAAAGGAAGCATCAGCAAAAGCATAGGTTTTGTCAGTGTAACTGTGCTTACACCAGCGGTTTCACCAGCACAGTCCTGTCAATCACACATCACACTTTACCACCCTCCTCATCAACACAGCTGTTGCAGCAACATTTTGTATTACAGACCTGACCTAAGACTCATTAACGTAGCCAAGGGTCATAGGCTATGCAGTCACAAAGACATGTTTGGAAAACAGCAGCTTCCTATCTTCTTCTCAATTTAGTTGATTTTGAAGTTAAATGGCAGTTATTCTTGTTCTGAATTTTTTGCCACAAAATTTCTGAGGCTACTTCTGGTTTGTTTATTTTTTTAGCCACATAAATATGTAAACTTTTCAGCTGTTCTCAAAGAACTCAGCTATTTTAAAATTCTGATCATATGGCTATGGCAGTCGGAGTTTGAAGGAACTTTCAGAGGAAGAAAGACATCTGAGTAGGATTAAGAAAGTAGGATAAATTTTTACAGCAACTGGAAGAGTACCAAAGAGTTGAAGAAGGAAAATAGACCCTAAATTCCAAAGATGCTTTCACAAGGTTTACTCTGAATTCCATAACACCTTTTTTACTTTGATGGAAGACAGCAATTTGCCATCTTAAAGAACAGCAGTCTCTTATTTAGGATGTTGTACACAGTTTAGATATATAATTTTAGTCATCCACACGTGAATTTATCATATTTATTTCTAGAAATAACCTTCTGTGACTCTTTGCATTGGTAACTGTAACAGTGTCTGTTATTTACCATTCTATTTCTGATATGCTAATGAAGCCCGTAGCGTGTCTGTTCTTCTGTTAGCCTAATTGACTGCACAACTTTGCATATATAATATAAACTAACTGAGGTTGTGTAGCTATGAATGTGAAATCCCATGTCTTCACTACAACTGACAGCTTTACTGTTTATAACAGTGAAAAACAATCTATTTGGTTTGGAACAGAGCAAAAAGTGTGTTGAAAAGCCAGCAAAAAGATGAACTTAAACCAAAACAAGGTCTATTAAAACAGTAAGCCTACTTTCCCTTGTTTAAGGTTACCTTAAGTTACTGTATGCCAAAGGAAACAGTTTTCTTTCAGTTTGGAAAAAAATACATCAGTTAATAATGTAAAACTTACCCTTGGTTTTACAGTAACTGTAACAATAGAATTCCAGGGCAGAGATTTAAATTATTTCTTTTTCATAGATAGATGAAAGCTCATAGTTATGGTACCATTCGTCTTAGAAAGAACTTATATTCTTTTTGTAAAATCTCTGCAGCAAACATGAACAATCCAGATTTTCTACTAAACAGCACTGAACATCATGAAGTTTTGAAAATTTGTTTTCCTATTTAACCATGTCAATCATAGAGTCATAGAATCACAGAATCATTAGAGATCGGTAGGGAACTCGAAAGATCACCCAGTCCAATCCCCCTGCCACAGCAGGATCACCCAGATCAAGTCACACAGGAACACATCCAAGCAGGTCTTGAATGTCTCCAGAGAAGGAGACTCCACAACCCCCCTGGGCAGCCTGTTCCAGTGCTCCGTTACCCTCCCTGGGAAGAAGTTCCTGTTGATATTGATATAGAACCTCCTCTGTTCCAGCTTGAAACTTTCATAACAGGAGATGTTTGGCAGATGTCAAACTGGTTTTGACTCCAGTAAAATCACATTTGGTTATCTGTTTCTCTGTTCTGTGAACAAAAATCCTGCTATGTATTCTTTGTGGTTGCCAGGGAGGGTACTTATTAAATACAGTCAGGGCATATGCTTGAGGTATGCAAAGATACAATTATTTTCTTCAGCTGCTAATGGGAGAGCAGAGTGGCTCAGCCAGCCTATCTTCTGTTGGTGAAACAAAGAATGTAATGATCGTTCCCATTCTGCAATTTTTTGGTACCACAGTGGAAAGCATAATATTCTAGCTTCTTCCAGCATTGAGATCAATCCTGAAGTATTTTTTCATTAGTGATTATTGCTGTGGAAAATTAAAGGGGGGAAAAACTGATAAACTTACAGCACTGCTTAGGGAGGGTCTGAGAATGAAAGACAAGTTTACACATGAAATTTTCAGTTACCATTTCAAATCTTTTCCTCTTTGTTTATTTTCAGAACTGTGCCATCACCATGTCCAGAGTTCTTTTGGGATTACCTTATGTGACTTTACAGAGGAAGAAATTCTATTTAAAATAAAGTGGGGTTTTTAAAGACACATAGGATGAAGAACAAACTGCCACAGAATTCTGGGGATGTCAGATGTATGAACAGGCTCAAATGACATTAATCTAATGCATACAGGATGGGTTTAATAGTTGCAATGAATCACAGCAGTCTAAATACAACCTTTGTCTCAGAAATTTTCTACATTACTCATTAGCCAAAGATGGGGAGAATTATGCCAGTGAAAGACATATTGTACTTGCCCTGATTCTTAGACCGCAGTGTCACAACAGTTTAAGACGATATAAGTACTGCACTATCTCCAACCCTGAGTATGCATTCCATCTTTGTCCCTTTTTCCAGCTGGCCTGGGAAACTGATTCAATTGAAAACTAAGTGGTGTCAGCCAAGTCAGCTTCCTGATCCCATCACATAAGCACAATTGCTTATTTTTTTTCTGTAATCTTCTGCTACTGACAGATTGATGACGGTTTCTGAAGCTCTACAAACCTCTGGTGAAGCATCTGGTATAGCAGATTTAATTCCTCTGACCTACACCATTTTCACCCATATCATCCGATGAAGAGAATATGGGGAGGAAGTTGTGCTGGTTGGACTGTTGGTTTTGACAGCTACTCACAGTCCTGTTGGTTTTGATAGCTACTAACAGTCAAAAATCCTAATCCATACATGCACAGGATGGGTTAATTTCTCCTCTCTCAAGTTAGCAGACAATTTGAAAGGTGGTCTGCTCCTACTGAACTGTGATCCCACTGGTGATCCCTCCATGACTGTGGCTCTGTCACTGTTCTTCAGAAATAACCCCCTGTTAGGGCTGTGTAGAGCTTCTGGCCTTTTTCAGCATTTATGTTGCAGCACAGACTTCACTGGAGGTGGTTGTTTTCTACTGACAACCATTCTACAACATCTCAAATACTTTTCTTCAGAGGTGTTGTTAAACTAACCCTTAATTTTATAACTCATCAGCTCAGTCCACGGTAAGGTGACAAGAGGAGAAGATCTCCTGGTATGTGCATGTGTGCAGCTGTGTAACCTTTCCCACGTTGCCACATTTCTGTGACTTCAAGAAGAAGACATCAAAACTATAGCATTGTGAATTATTTTCATAGCATATGGGCCTGGCTGTGCTATGTTTTCAAAACCCCTCTCGTTCAAGTGCCATGCATATTTTATGTTGTATACATTCATTGCTGAACTCCAGTGAGAATGGCAGTAGTGTCCTGAACCAACAAAAGCACTTATTCATGTTACCTTGAAGATTGCCACTACTCCCACTAAAGTCAATAAGGACACAAGGGTTAACTGTTTAAATTTAAACAGATGTCTCAGAGCCTTTTGATTTGAGAACAAAAATTGTTCCTATTCCTAAATCCCTGGACTGAGTAAAACTGTGTAACTTTGGTTTTGGATCCTCTGAAGAGTGAGAATTCTAAAGGGGAAAACTGTAGAGGAAACTGAGAATTATTGGTGAAATTATATTAGTATTAGATTAGTTATTACAGGCAAGAGAAGCAGGAAACAAAAGAAAAATACTACATTAAAACACATATCTACTATTTAATATTCAACATATAAAAACTATTCAATTTGACTTGAAATACCAAAATGGTATTATTTGTACCATTACAATGAGAAACCTTTTCTCTCATTAAACACTAACAATAGCTTTTAAAATGAAGTGTAAAGAAAATAGGATTCATATAACATTAAGTAATTCACAGTTGAAAATACATTTAATCCTGGAATTTAAAATATTTTTTATTTTATTTTAAATTTAAAGTTAAATTTGCATTTTCAATTCCACTTCAGAGTTCTCATGTCTTGATCTAATAGAATCGATGTGTGATACATTTAAGTGTCCAAAAATACAGGATTCTTCCAGATCCTTTGCTAGGTGATGGAGAGAAGGAGGATGGAGAGGGAAAGTAGTTTTTGGTGGATGAGTTTGTGTCTTGGGAGGGTTTTTTTTAATTTCAGAAAGCATTAAGAAGCTAATGTACTACATCTTTCAGCCTACTCATCTCTGGTTTTGGTTGTCATTTGAAGATACCCGCTGAAGATATACTCCACATCACTAGAACAAATAAAAAACTCCCGTGATTGCCTGACTTTGTTCCTGTTGTCAGTTTTGTTGATGTTATCTAGGTTTATGTGGGTCAGAAGGCAATCATCCTTGGCTGGCTGTCTCCTCTGTGACTTAGAGCTCTGCATAGTGGATCCACTGTGCTACCAAGTTAGAACAATAGCAGTTTACACCCATTTATCACACAGACAGCTGAGTACACATGGTTCAAAACATCGGACAATCAAGTCCAAATCCTTCTGCTTAACAGTATTGTATTCTAGGTCCAATTGTACTCTAGGCCATAATGTGGACAGAAACACATCATTTTACAGCATAATTTTAAGGAAGTTGGACTAGATAATATTTGAAGGTCTTTTCTAACCCTATCCATTCCACATGAACATAATTCTCACAACTGTGATAGACATGTGATAGACTGTGATTCTCTCAGTGAAGTGAGATTAGGAGGGTATATCAAACCAAAAGAAAAACCTGGGTCTTCTGGGTCAGAATCACACTTTCTGGCATAAAGGAATAAGACTTCAAGCTCACTGCTGGGATTTTGGGGTGCTGGGGCGAAAAATGGTCTTGCTAGTACAGAAAAAGAGTGCAACACAGGAAGACAGTAATAAGACTATGAAGGGATCTCTGATTTTCCCTTATGGGAAATTCTCTTCTTTACTTTTCTGAGTATAGTCCATACTACCAAGAATGTAAAACCAAATCCTGGACTCACTGAACTGAACAGCAGAACTGCTGTTGCCTTCCACAGGCCATGATTTAACAGACAAGTAGCGGTGTGAAGTCCAATTTAAAGGTGTTTGAAGAAACCTGAATCTCCTTTTAAGAAGTCTGTCTCCTTTCACACAGAGCATTGAAAATATTATTATAATTAAATGTTATAATAATTAATACTACCACAAATTAATTATAATAACAAAATATAAGATATTCATTTTTAATATTATTCATAGAATTGTTCAAGTTGGAAGGGACTTTAAAGATATCTAGTTCCAACCCTCCTGCCATGAGCAGGAACACCCCACTAGACCAGGTTGTTCAAGGCCCTATCCAGTCTGCCTTCAACACTTCCAGGGAGGGGGAAGCCACAACCTC